>SJXQ01000051.1:0-14897 GCA_006408695.1 Aepyceros melampus | reverse complement strand
TGTTTCCTTGTCTTGGCTATTGAAAACAGCACCACTGTTCACATAGAGGTGCATGTATCTTTTTAGGTTGGTTGGTTGGTTTTTTTGTTTGTTTGTTTTTGCGTTTTTTACATGCTAGCTTACCAATTTATTATCTATAAAACTTATTAAAGAATAAAAATCCTTTAATACAAAAAAAAGGATACAATCAACATCCAGATGAAGAGATATGCAGGACAAGTTCTCCAACAAGGGATCAGATGTCCTCATGGATCTTTTTGAATTAGAATCTTCTTTGGATATATGCACAAGTCTGGGATTACTGGATTATACTGGAATTTGATTTTAAGTTTTTTGAGGAAAACCAAACTATTTTTCATTTTTCATAATGACTGCAGCAATTTACCTTCCCATCAGCAGTGTGGTAGGGTTCTCTTTCCTTCACACTCTCTCCAGGATTTGTTCCTTGTAGACTTTCTAATGATGGCCATTCTGAGTGTGAGGTGTTACCCCATTGTAGCTTTGACTTGCTTGTCTCTAATAATTTGTGATGTTGACCAGCTTTTCACGTGCCTTATGGCCATTTGTATGTATCTTTGGATAGTGTCTATTTAGGTATTCTACATTTTTTGATTGGGTTGTTTGTGTCTATGTTATTAAGCTGTTTGTATATTTTAGATGAAAACCCCTTGTTGGTCACATTGTTTGCAAATATTTTCTCTTGTTCTGAGGTTCTCTTTATTTTGTGTATGCTTTTCTTTGCTGTGCAAAAGCTTATTATTTTGATCAAGTTTCATTTGTTGGTATTTGCTTTTAATTATATTGCCTTGGTAGACTGGCCTTAGAAAAGACTGTAGTTTAAGTCAAAGAATATTTTGCCCAAATTCTCTTCTAGGAAATTTATGATGTCATGTCTTATATTGAAGTATTTAAGCAATTTTGAGTTTATTTTTGTGTATGAGGGTGTGTTCTAACTTTATTGATTTATATGTGGCTGTCCAGTTTTCTCAACATCACTTGCAGAAAACAATGTATTTTCCAAGTTTTATATATTCTGGCCTCTCTTGTCAGTGATTTATTATCCAGAGGTGTCCAGTATCACTTTTGATTCTTTACTATTACTTACTTCACACACATAATCAGTGTACATTCTACTTTTGGCTGTAATTTTGCCATAGTCATAATCTTGGCCAACAATAACTTCTCAACATTACTGCTAGAAAAGTCTAAACCCTAGTCACTATATACGTTTTTGTCCTTCTAAAATCAGATCTGAATTCTGTGTAACATTTTCAATAATCTTACTTTAAAAGTCATCTTCCTGCTTTTTCCTTCTTCTGCTTTACAGAATAAATGTTGGTGACTGTTTGAGTTCCCCCAATGCCCCTTCCTCTTTTTCTGTTACTCCTTTTATTGGTCAGTCTAGTCTTGCTAGTTTTTTGACCAGTGTTAAATTTACAGTTTGGTTTGTGGCTAAACTACAAGGGAAATTAATATCTCTCAGACATGGAAATAGTAATGCAGGGATTTGGCACTTTCTCTTTTTGGGAAGAGTGTGAGGATATCTTCATCTTAAGTGCAATAGCTGCATACTGGAGACAGATGCTTGATGTTGATACTCTTCTTATTACACAGAAGTTTAATCATGTTGAAAGTGAAATTGAAGGCCACTCAGTCATTTCCGACTCTGTGAGCCCACGGACCATGCTGCTGCTGCTGCTAAGTCGCTTCAGTCGTGTCCGACTCTGTGCGACCCCAGAGACGGCAGCCCATCAGGCTCCCCCGTCCCTGGGATTCTCCAGGCAAGAACACTGGAGTGGGTTGCCATTTCCTTCTCCAATGCATGAAAGTGAAGAGTGAAAGTGAAGTCGCTCAGTCGTGTCCAACTCTTAGCGACCCCATGGACTGCAGCCTACCAAGCTCCTCCGTCCATGGGATTTTCCAGGCAAGAGTACTGGAGTGGGGTGCCCCACGGACCATATGGTGCATGAAATTCTCCAGGCCAGAATACTGGAGTGGGTAGCCTTGCCCTTATCCAGGGGATCTTCCTGACCCAGGGATTGAACCCAGGTCTTCCACATTGCAGGTGGATTCTTTACCAGCTGAGCCACAAAGAAGCCCTCATGTTGCGAACAGTGCAAAGTAGCCAAAGGGGTAGACTCTTTCAGTGATTTATGGGAAATTGATAGGAAATTGACTAAAGAGATGAAAAGCATGTTTTCCCCTGCTCCTGAGGAGCTTCTGAGGCAGGGCAGATCCAATAAATGTTGTGTCCTGCTTTCATGGAGCTGTGATTGGCAGGTGACTTTGGCCTCGAGGTCTCCTGCATCTTCTGGGCCAGTTATGGCTCCTGGCTGATGCCATTTATTCCTTATCCAATGCACTTCCTTTCTTTATATACACCTGAGTTTCGACCTATGTAATTTCCCAAGTGTTGTGAGTTGAATTATATCCCGTCAAACATGTATGTAAATCATAAAGTGCCAATACCAGTGAATGTGATCTTATTTGCAAATATGGTCTTTTCACATATAACCAAATTTAAATGGTCATACTGGATTAGGAGGGCACTGACTCCAATTACTTATGTCCTTATAACGAGAGAGAGGTGTGGAGACACATGGACACACCAGAGCAAAGGAGGCCATGTGATGACAAAGGCAGAGACAGGAGTGATGCAGCTACAAGCCAAGGAAAGCTGAGGTTTGCCAGTAGCCAGCAGAAGCTGGACAAGACAAGGGCCTGCAATGATAGCATGGCCCTGCCAACATCTTGATTTCACATTTCTAGCCTTTGAAAGCTATGGAAAGATTTAATTTCTGTTTTAAGAAAAATACTGTATTTGTTTATAATATTAAAAAGCCCGTCTCCTAACCCCCGTGTTTCTTTGTAGTAGAAGTTAGGGTGTGCTCTGACATCTATATCCCCTTACCTGATTTAACTTAAGCTAGAGCCTGTCTTACAAGAACTGAATTGTGCTTTTCACCCTCTAATGTTCTGTAACCTGAGTTGTTATTAGTTCACTCTTCCACAGGGCTTCCCTGCTGTTTCAGAGGGTTAAGAATTTGCCTGGAATGCAGGAAACACAGGAGGCATGGCTTCGATCCCTGGGTTGGGAAGATCCCCTGGAGGAGGAAATGGCAACCCACTTCAGTATTCTTGCCTGAAAAAATCCCATGGACAGCGGAGTCTGGGAGGCTACATACAGTCCATGGGGCTACAAAGAGTGGGACACGAGTGAACTACCACACATGCAGGTACACACTCTTCAACTAGATATTTAATTTTTTAATATAAATTTATTTATTTTAATTGGAGGTTAATTACTTTACAATATTGTATTGGTTTTGCCATATATCAACAGGAATCCACCACAGGTATACCTATGTTCCCCATCATTTTTTCAGTAAATACTTAGCCACTGTGATGTATAGAATTTCAAAGAAAAGATTAAAGTTGATAAGAGTGGAAAAAAAGTTGTCTACAGCATAGGGCTTAAAAAAGTGGCTGGGAAATATGATCTCTTCACATAAGAAATTCAGGTCTTCTTGGTTAAGATTTCCACTCATTAATAGAATATATTCCTTATGACTCCAAACATTCTGATTACAACCATTTAAAACTATGTTGCTCTTTTATAATGTGGCTTCCCATTTGTCCATTTAGCTCTGTATATTTGCATGAATCACTAAATCCACTTTGATTCAATTGGATTGTGTTCCAGAGGTCTGGGTTATAATTTAGACTTAACACAGTGTTTACCTCTATCGATGGCAATGGTGGTTAAAGTTGTCACTGGCAATGGTGAACTTAGAGTTGATAACAGTGTATCTAACAAGAAAGAATGTGTAGGTGAAAAATGAGAAAGAATGGGTCTGCAGAAAGGCTTGCTTATCTCAGGAAAATAAAGGGAAGATTTTTAAGGATATTAAATGTAAAAGAATTAACATGAATATGTTTTGACAATATTTAAGAATTAACTCTGGATTTACCAGTGGTTTAAGGCTGTCTTGTGCCTACTGTTGAGGGCCTACTTGGAAAAGAGAGCAAGGATATGAGGAGGAGGGGACCTCAAAGAATTTTATACCAGAGAATGATTGTTGGGGGCAGTGCCCTCTCTTCTGTGGGCAAATTCACTAGAAAACCAGAGAATCTTTAAGGAACCAAGGAAATGTTGGAAACAAGTGCTGGCATTGAGAATATGAGGGAGAATGTGAACCTTCTGTCCACTTGTGTTTCCCTAGAGGGGGCTGATCGCCCATTGTGCCCATGAGAAAGCACCCGTGCACGAGTGAGTAAACTCTGTATATTACAGTTTGTGACAAGTAATTTAGCAAATCAGAGTCCTGTTTCCACAATACATTTGGGAGGCAGAGGGGCGAGTTATACTGTTATGGAATGAATGGGAGGCATGAAAATTCTTCAATCCTAATCAGGTTTCCTGGCTTTGAAATAGGGGATATTGGTTGGCCAAAAAAGTTCATCCAGTGCTTTCCGTGATGAACATTTTGGCCAACCCAATATATTTTTCTGATCCAGCGTTCTGCACTAAGCCTCAAAAACCACCTTTATTCTATCCCTTTAGGACCCCGAACAGGTTTTGAGAAGCCACATCTTCACTTCTTCCTGGGGTCCTACTATCATCCCTGTGAGTTCTCCAGGAACAAAGTATCTTTACAAGCAGAGGTGAACTCTAGTCAAGAGTTGTCACAAGTCCTCTCCTCTAAAATCCTGGGCTGGAAAGTCTTTGTTATATGTGCTTCTGAAATGCCACTATTAGTTTCAGTTAGTAAAGTAGTTTTGGAGAGATTGTTATTGACTTTGGACATATACCCAAGTCGATAACAATGCCTATAGTGCCTAAAAATAATTTAATGGAAAGAATCAAAGACACAAGAGATTTATATACAGTATTTACAAAATGAAAACATGTACAATAAATTAAGTAATAGTATGTTAGATTTTTAAATGTAGCCCTCATAAACTTTTACAGCTACTCATAATCATTGTTGTGAGAATAAAAGCTTCTCAAATATAAAATAGAAGTATCCTGTTCACTTAGGTTACTTGACAAGTACCTCATTATTTAAATAGAATTTGTCTAATCCCTTTACTTGTACTAATATGTCAATATAAATATACTCAGAGAAGATTTTTTTTTTCTAAAATTTATTTCTCTACCCATGGTCTGCTTCTTCCCTGCAAAACTATATATCACTATTTCAATATATGTTCCTGCTGCTAAGTCACTTCAGTCGTGTCCGACTCTGTGTGACCCCATAGACAGCAGCCCACCAGGCTGCCCTGTTCCTGGGATTCTCCAGGCAAGAACACTGGAGTGGGTTGCCATTTCCTTCTCCAATGCATGAAAGTGAAATTGAAGTCGTGGAATATATGTTCCACTCATACCTAAAGTCACTGTGTTAAAATCTACCACCATTATGATTTAAGATACATTTGAAATCACTTTGAAGACAGAATATCAATATATTCATCATTTTTACTTATTTATAGCTTTATATATTTTTCCTAGTATGTTTTGATACAGGGTATTGAATATAATTTCCTGTGCTATACAATAGGACCTTTTGGTTTACCCATTCTATGTATAATAGTTCACAACTTCTAGCTCAAAATTCCCAATCCATCCCTCCTTCATCTTCCCTCCCTCTTGACAACTACAGGTCTATTTTCTGCAGGTTTCTTTCTGTCATAGATAAGTTCATCTGTGTGATATTTTAGATTCCATACGTAAGTGACATCACATGATATTCGTCTTTCTATTTCAGGTTTATTTTGCTTAACATGATAATCTGTAAGTCTATCTATGCTACTGCAAGCAGCATTATTTCATTCTTTTTTTTTTAATTAATTTTTATTTTTTAGTTTGTTTTGCTCTACAATACTGCATTCGTTTTGCTACACATCGACATGAATCAGCCACGAGTGTACATGAACTCCCAATCCTGACCCCCACCTCCCCCCTCCTGCCTCACACCCTCTCTCTGGATTATCCCCATGCATCAGTCCCAAGCATCCTGCATCCTGCATCAAACCTGGACTGGCGATTCATTTCACTTATGATATCACACATGTTACACTGCCACTCTGCCAACCCATCCCACCTTCTCCCTCTCCTACAGAGTCCAAAAGGCCGTTCTATACATCTGTGTCTCTTTTGCTGTCTTGCGTACAGGTTTATCATTACCATCATTCTAAATTCCATATATATGTGTAAGCATACTGTATTGGTGTTTTTCTTTCTGGCTTACTTCACTCTGTATAATTGGCTCCAGCGTCAGCCACCTCATTAGAACTGATTCAAATGTATTCTTTTTAATAGCTGAGTAATACTCCATTGTGTATATGTACCACAGCTTTCTTATCCATTCATCTGCTGATGGACATCTAGGTTGCTTCCATGTCCTGGCTATTATAAACAGTGCCACAATGAACATTGGGGTACACGTGTCTCTTTCAATTCTGGTTTCCTTGGTGTGNATTTTTTAAATTTTTTCAACAATTTAAAAGTCATTCCTAGCTCATAGACCACACAAACATAGGTGGTAAGCCAAGGCTCAGGATCAGTGTTTTGCTAATTGCTAAATTAAAAAGTATTTTTTCTTCATGTCAACAATTATATTCTGTTTATGGTAAAAACTGAATGAAGTATTTAGGGGTTAAGAGTCATAGTATATGTACATCACTCTCAAACAGTTCTCTCTATATGTATTTATACTCTACATATATACATATACATATACGACTATATGAAGAAATTATAAGGCAAATATGGTAAGATGTAATATCTGCAGATTCTCAGTGAAAGCTTAAAGAAAATTCTCTCTGTGATTTTTGCAACTTTTCTATAAGTGAATTATTTCAAAATACAAAATTATTTACACTCACATATGTATCTAATATTTACTAAAAAACCTAGAGAAAGGAAGTGAGAGGGTTTACATATCAATGTAACAATGAACTAACAGTTCTTTACACTGAGTGATTAGTGCATGAAGATCCATTATATAGCTTTCTTTTTATTACTTGAAGATTCCAAAATTCAAAGTTTATAATCTATGTATACACACACATGCAACACAAGCCAGAGCTGCAAACATTTGAGGAAACATTTACAGTGACATTGACAGCAGATAACATGATTTGGAGGGGATGGGGAAGGGTATATAATTTAAGAAGAGAAACTAAAACATTATATCACCTGCTATAGTAATTTGTCTAGAATTTATTCTATGAAACCTAATGAGTTGCATACACATTATTCTTTTTCAAAATAGCAATTTCAAGTGCATATGGTGCCTCAAAATAAATCAACTTTAAAAGGATTAATTTTATGCCTCCCAGTTAATAACACAAATAATAAAAATGTTAATGGTAGTCACCTGTAGGAGGTATCAACATTGCTAACAATATTTTCCCTATTCTCTTCCATTTTTAAAAAATATATAAAATATCTATTATTTTATCACAAAAGGTGTGCATGTATGTTAAGTCACTTCAATCATGTCTGACTTTTTGTGACCCTGTGGACTGTAGCCTGCCAAAATCCTTGCGAGGATTCTCCAGGGAAGAATACAGGAATGAGGTGCCATGCCTTCTTCCAGGCATATCACAAGATAACACACATACAATCTTTCTGAGACTTCTCAATTTCTTGGAAAGGCAGATTAGTTTTAAAACTGTTAATTTTTCAAGCATTCATCAACATGAGCAGAACTTGTCAAAACTGAAGCAACATAGCACAACTTTTGATATGGAAATGGGAAGAATAATTTTAATCAATTTTTGTAAGTAAAGCATTCAGTTTGATATAAAAATGCATTTGAGATGCTAGCACCCTTTGCTTTGTGGGGGAAAAAATGAGATGCTAAGAAATTGCCTGGGACAACAGAAGCAGGACCATGTACATACAGACATGTGTTAAAACCTTGGTAGCATAGGTCAAAGTTTGCAAAGAATCAAACTTGCAGCAGACTGAAATGCAAGGCTCATCCCAGTGGATTACACCTCACCTACAAGGCTTGCTACATACCTGTGTAAATAGAACCAAAAGCAGCACCCGTTGTGATACAAGCCAGAGGAGAAGAACCCACAGTTAGAGGTTTGCTACAGTGACAACCCTCCAACCCAGAGGGGACAGAAGACAGGCAGCAGGATTTCAGTGACCAGATCACACACATCAAAAATATGGACTTACCTAAGGACATACTGGCAGGGAGTACCGCTCTCAGTTAGGATGTCTGGGGTCATACTATGGTTCTAATACCAATAAGAAAGAGAAAATTTAGGTAGTATCATAGGGCTGAAACAACTGTCACAAAAGACTGGTGGTGTGGACCAATGACATGCTGTGCTCACCTATGGTAAAAGAATCTACAGAAAGTAAAAACAAAACAAAACAACTAACTCAAAAGCTTGTAATAGGTTTACTGAGAAGTTTCAACTCATTGGCATATAAAATGAAATGAATTTCTCTTCCCAGTCACAAATTTCAGTCTTTCACATCTGAAAAAAGTATTTCAGGCAAACTAAAAAGTTTCTGGTTATTTTCAGCACTAAGATACCCATCCTACGGCCCTCTGCTAGTGTAGCTCCCCTCCTAGACTACAGCCTAGAGAGAAAAGGCTCAGAAATCCTCCATTCATCAAGCCAGATGTCAGTTCTTCTCTGCAGGCAGCCAAAACCTCAACAGGTTTTGCAGAATCACCTGACTTGGCTTGGGTAAGAACAGTCTTCCCATTCTTTCATAGGAACAGTAGTGAAACCCTCTCACCATTCACTGAGCACTTCTCATGTTATGAAAGTCTTCTTTGATTCTATCTTCTCTATTCTTGAAGTTCACATTCTATAATGTAGATAAGAAGAGTGGTGGTTGATACTAATAGGAAAGCAAAGGGAAGATGTCTTCCTCTAACAACTGATAGCTTAAAAAAATTTTTAAGTGCAAGTTGGTGCCATTCATCTTAAATTTGGAGTCTCTACTTCAATTCTTAAATTTTGAGTCAACAGAAAAATTCAAGTTCAACGTCCTCTACAAAGGAAATTACTATGAACTGACACTATGCTGGGTGTTTTGTACAACTTACTGAATCTTATAGTAAAACTGAGAGCAATGTTTAATTACTCCCTTCATTCCAATAAGGGAGCTGCATTTTAGAAAAAAAATGAATGAATTTCCCAACATTAAGTGATTTGTGATGGAAGAGAATTTATATTCCTTACTCACTATTTTCAAAGAGTGTGTGTGATATTTTCCAATATTTTATCTCCAATACTTTGGCAAACTGATGTGAAGAGCTGACTCATTGGAAAACACCCTGGTGCTGGGGTACAATGAGGGCAGGAGAAGGGGGCAACAGAGGATGAGGCAGTTGGATGCCATCACCAATTCAATGGACATGAGTTTGAGCAAACTCCAGGAGATAGTGAAGGACAGCAGGAAGCCTGGCATGCTGCAGTCCATGGGGTTACAAAGAGTCAGACATGACTTAGTGACTGAAGAACAACTACACAGTACATCCCCCCAAAAAATAATCATTTCAGATATCACCAGCGATAAGGTTCTAAAGTAATTGACTGTCTTTCTGAAATGTGGATCAGAACAGTTTATACAGACTATAGAACCCAGGGATTGTAGCTAAGCTGAGCTAGTGAAGACAAAGAGTGAAAATCTCCATGCATAACTTTGGTTTCCCCAAAGAAGGTCATCAATGATTGCCTACTAATGCCATGTCTTGTCTTGATACACTAAAACCACACTTCACTTTGGTCTTAATTTCTGACTCAGAAATATTTCACAGCAGCTTTTACATCCTTGTTTCTCAAGCTATAGATTATAGGATTTAACATTGGGGTCACCACCCCATAAAACATGGAAACAAGCCCTTCTCTAGCTTGCAAATTGTCTTGTCCAAGGAGGTCTTGAGACTTGGGTTTGGCATACATGAAGAAAAGGGTGCCATAAAATATGATCACCACAGTCAGATGTGCTGAGCAGGTAGAAAAGGCCTTGCGTCTCCCTGTGGCTGAGTTCATTCTCAAGATGGTATAGAGGATAAGCATATAGGAGAAAAAAATGACCAGAAGGGGTAGAACCAAGAAAGCCATATTTGACACTGCTAAAGTAACCATATTGAGGGATATATCAGCACAAGCTAGCTTGAGAACAGCCAATATTTCACATAAGAAATGATTGATACTATTATTCTCACAGAAAGGCAATTGCATGGCAAGAGATGTTTGTACAATTGAGTTGATTCCACCAGAGAGCCATGACATGGAAGCCATCAGGATATACACCACCTTGCTCATGATGACAGGGTATCTCAGAGGGTTACAGATGGCCACGTAGCGGTCAAAAGCCATCATGCCAAGGAGGAAACACTCTGTTGACCCCATTGCAAATCCTAAGAACATCTGCATTGCACATCCAGAGAAAGAAATATTCCTTTTTTTTGAGATTAAGCTCACCAAAGTTGAGGGAACAGAGGAGGATGTATAGCAGATATCCAGAAAAGAGAGGTTTCCCAGAAAGAAGTACATGGGGGTGTGAAGACGGGAATCAAAGATGCTTGCTATGATCAGAACACTGTTGCCGATTAGAATCACTAGATACATAACTAGAATTACAGCAAAGAAAATAATCTCAAGTTTTGGGTGACCAGAGAGTCCCAGAAGAATGAATTCATTCACAAATGTCTTATTTATTCTATCCATGTCCTAGCTTTCAGGATGTCAGAAAGGTATCAACATAAAATATTTTCACTGCCAAGTAACAAATATAACAAATTTCTTGAATAGACATCATTCAGGGTGAAATAATGTGTTTTCTTCAAAACTCTGTCATTCAGTTATCTTCAAAAATGTCTTTGCCAAAAACACAGTGATACTATGAAATTGAGAATTTCAGGGCCCTGCGTCTAATGTTTGAAGTGGCTTCCTTGGTAGCTCAGATGGTAAAGAATCCACCTGCAACACAGGAAACACGGGTTTGATCTTTGGGTCGTAAAGATCCCCTGGAGGAAGGCATGGCAACCCACTCTAGTATCTACCTAGGATCAGAAGCAAATTCAGAAGCAACCTTCCCCACTGTTGAAGACACTATAGATTGAGTTTTATAAAAGCCCTAGAATATTTCAGATGATAAATCTGACTTCATTAAATCAGTCTCAGTGAGAGAGTGGTGGGGATGGCAAAAGACCAAAAAGACTGGAATTTTGATCCAGTATTTAACAGAAGTGTTGAAAATCTTAAAGCAAGTGTGATTTTATGCATACTTGTTTGTCTGACTGACATCTTAGTTCTCTATTCAGTCTGCTAAATTGTGTCTTTCTATAGGGCAGACATTTGATTGTAGTAAACTGAATCACATACACGGTAATTTAACATTTGTTCAAACATCAAGTTTGTTGTTGATCTCATAGTCTCAGTCTGCTCTTACTATTTTATTACTTCCCATTACAAGACTAGTGTGTAAACTAGTTCTGCAAGAATACAATGGAGATGTCTGAAGAAAAACAGTCTCTTCATTTGCTTCATTCAGTGACATCAGAATTATTCTTGATAATTTATGTATTTAAGTGAACCTGAGAAAACAGTAATAATGCTTACATATCTAACTGTATATATGCGTGTAGCATTTTATTAAAAAAAATCAATCTTCTCATCATCTCTATTTTCTTTCAAATGTGAAAGACAGAATGTGGCCAAAGTAATCCAGCCTATAAGTAAAGAGTGGACCTTGAAGCACAGATATTTACCCATGAAGTCTAGAATTCTGTGGGCTACAACACCAAAAGTTATTATATCAAGTTTTCCCACCAGGTACTACCAGAAATTGGGGCCTTGGTGTATTAATGAAGAATCAATTATTTCAGTCTTTGCTACATTCTTCATATGTATATAAACTTCCTGGATATTTTGTTAAAATGTCGATTTTTTTTTTTGCCAAGGCTGATGCAGGGCCTGTGACTCTGCATTTCTAATACACTCCCAAAGTGTGCCGAATAATAAATCACAGCTGTATTTGGCCTAATAATTAATTAGAGGCTGCACTGCCCCCATGCTGTTCATATTTTAAATCAACATTGAATAAGAATTTTAATTATGGAATGAAAGGGTATATTTTTATTTTATTCAAGACTTACCCTTACACTGATAAATTATTTGCATTTCCTAGAACCTGTTAATTTCTTCTTAGTATTTATGTCAGCATTCTGGACTAAGGTCAGGTTCAACAAACAATGTCAGATTCCACAGATCTGAAAGACTAAATATTTGTCATGCAACAGTTGTAATTATTCCCCATTCCCAAAGCAATTTAAAGTTGGAATGAGAGATCTGTTGAATGGAGAAACTTCTGATGCATTAGGGACATTGTCCCAGAGACACAGTTAAGAACGATGTCAAGAATATAATGTGGCTGAACTAAAGCTCAAAAATGAAATACCATTCTCTCACCTGTGTAACTTTTTGAAATAGGGGCAAATGTTCACCATACTAACTTCATGAAATGTGAGAGCTTTTTAGTTTAAAATTTATTTACAAAGCAAAGTTAATTTAAATTAAGTTCCTAATTGAAACAACCAAAATGACAGACTTGAAAATGATCTAGATATTAGGAATTAAATAAAATAGATATTTTCTGTGAATTAATTGCATTGTCACTTCTTTTTTTTACTTACTTTCATTTTTTAGATAAGTTAATTGCATCCAGGATATCAATACCAACCTATTTTGAAATTAAAAGAAATATACATAGGGAGTAAAATAAATAAAGCTATAGGATAAAAGTGAATTCATATATTCAAGGCCAGAAAGAAATTTTAAAAGTCCAGAATGGATAGTTTGGGTCTGAATTCAGACAGATAGCACATTGTTGAATTAGAGTGACTCAGAAAGTCTATTAAGCTACATTGTATATAATAAATCAGAACTTTTTCATGAGCATACACCTTATGTTGCTTTCTATGATTTTATATGTGCTTTTCTTTGTCCATTTCTTTTTATACTTTTGTCTATTTCTTTAACTATAAGTTAGTCATGCTCCTCTGTATTTTAATTTCTACTCCTCTGCACTACTCCTAATTACTACCTCTTCTGAGGTAATTTCCTCAATCCTTAAAAAGTCACCTATCTTCTCCTATAATAATTGATTCTACTAATATTTCCTTCCCAACTCAAAACTATGTTTTTGATTTGTTGCAAAATATGCACATGCTCTTGTAAAATATGTATTTAAATTTGTATATAAACTTCATTGTGCTAGAAGTCACAACACTGCTTAGTTTTTCAACAATTTCAAGGATCTATTTATATTTCTATATGGATGTCTCAGAGAAGGCAATGGCACTCTTCTCCAGTACTCTTGCCTGGAAAATCCCATGGATGGAGAAGCCTGGTGGGCTGTGGTCCGTGAGGTCGCTAGGAGTTGGACACGACTGAGCGACTTCCCTTTCACTTTTCACTTTCATGCATTGGAGAAGGAAATGGCAACCCACTCCCGTGTTCTTGCCTGGAGAATCCCAGGGATGGGGGAGCCTGGTGGGCTGCCGTCTCTGGGGTCGCATAGAGTTGAACACGACTGAAGTGACTTAGCAGCAGCAGCGGTAGCATGGACGTCTAGTTTATTTACTCCTCATTTATGTTATTAATAACTGTTCCATAATGAATACTCACATGTGATATTAACAGAACCATTCCTCTGATGATGGATGTCAAAGTTGCTGTCAAACTGCTTTTGCCACAAATAACACAAGGATAAACATCCTCACACTTATCCCATTATATTTCTGGTCAAGAACTTATCTGAGACATCTTCCCAGGACTGGGTCATTGTGTCCTGCTCAATTTTAATATAGCCAGAGAGTTTTCCAGATATCAGTGTACCTGCATGTATGCTAAATCACTTCAGTCTTGTCTGACACTGTGTGACCCCATGGACTGTAGCTGGCCAGGCTCCTCAGTTCATTTTCCAGGCAAGAATATTGGAGTGGCTTGACATTTCCTTCTCCAGGGGATCTTCCTGACCCAGGGATCAAACCCAGGTCTCCTGCATTGCAGGCAGATACTTTACCATCTGAGCCACTAGGGCAGCCCATATAATGTACATTCCCATCAGAATTCTACCTCTGCATATGCTTGCTAACATTTGATATTTCCTTTCCAAAGAAAATAAATATTTTATGACTATTTTAATGATAATTTTTCTGATTTGGAGCATTACTGAGCATTTTTCAGATTTTCTTAATGTTAGAATCTCTCAATGTCAGCCATTTAGGAAAACCCTTCAGTGAGTCAATGATTTGTATCCTTTGATCAATTTGCTATTTGTTTAAGACATTATGTTTTAAAATTTTTTCTTCTATTATAAGTTTCCAAGATTTTCTATATTGTTTCATTAAATAATATTTTTACATGCAAATTGTTAATATATCTGGTCTCCAGTTGTATAAATGATAATCCAAGGATCAATTTTTTTTTCATATATGAAAACATTTTCCTAACATGGCCTACTAAGCTATCCCCATTGCTTTAGGGTAACAGTTTTATGATATGCCAAATATAAACATGTGTCTATATCTGAGATGTCTTTTCTTTTCTACTGGACTATTTAAATGTTCCTGAAACATTATCAGAATATTTAAATTACTGTGGCTTTGTTGTGTGCTTCAAATATGGATTTCCCCTTACTTTTCTTTTATAAAACTATGTGAAAGTTGTATAAAATTATTCCATCCTATAAATTTTAGAACATGTAACTTTATTTATAAATAGATTAATTTGAATGGAGAAGGAAATGGCAACCCACTCTAGTACTCTTGCCTGGAGAACCCCATGGATGGAGGAGCCTGGTAGGCTGCAGTCCATGGGGTCGCTGAGAGTTGGACATGATTCAG
>SJXQ01000050.1:257700-283413 GCA_006408695.1 Aepyceros melampus | reverse complement strand
TCTTTCTATTTTATTCCATTGATCTATATTTCTTTGTGCCAGTACCATACTGTCTTTATGACTGTGGCTTTGTAGTAGAGCCTGAAGTCAGGCAGGATGATTCCTCCAGTTCCATTCTTCCTTCTCAAAATTGCTTTGGCTATTCATGGTTTTTTGTATTTCCATACAAATTGTGAAAGTATTTGTTTTAGTTCTCTGAAAAATACCATTGGTTGCTTGATAGGGATTGCATTGAAGCTATAGATTGCTTTGGGTAGTATACTCATTTTCACTATATTGGAGAATTGACCTTCTGAGAGTCAGGTGATTGGGTCCTGACTGCGCTTCTGACCTGGCTACATGACTGGGGGCTGGGTGTCCAGCCTGCCCCCTGTCTGCACTTACCTTGGGTATGTGTACCCAGTGACCTGGCATCCTGCCAGGCTGACCTTTCCTGTTAATGCTGACCTTCCAGACATCTCTGGATGGGGTGAAAATGGACCCTTGGGGACTGGGCTGGTACGGTACACCAGGCAGGCTCACATCCGCTGTCCTTCTGGCATCCGGCCCCAGGGGGCACTCTCCCAAAGCCTCCTGACCAGAAAACAAGGGTCTCCATGACAGGAGGCAGAGACATGCACAGACAGCCCAGCCATCTCTCTTGTCCACTTAGCCCTGTCTGAACCCCAGGCAGGAGTCCTTGAGGTGCTGGGGGAACAACCTGTGGGCCCAGCAGAAGCCCTGTAGGTTCTGTAGGTCTGGTCCTTGACGGCCCCCTCTTGATTGGATGAGTATAGCGGGGTGGAGGGGGGAGTATGCTGAAAGATCCCTCAGCCCCATGGACATCTGGACTCTGTCTCTTGAAGTGGGACTGGGCATGGATCTTCTGACCAACACCCTCAGGTGATCTCAGGTGTGTGGTTAGCAAACGTGAACTCTGGAGCCAGGACCCCCGCCGTCCTTGAGGCTGGGGTGTGGGAAGTCTGGCCATCCAAGAACTGCACCACTGGGATGGCCCACCTTCAACCCAACAGTTGAGTGGATTAGCTCTGCATGAGACGTGGGTTTGATTCCTGGGTCAGGAAGATGTCCTAGAGGAGGAAATGGCAGCTCATTCCAGTATTCTCGCCTGGGAAATCCCATGGACAGAGGAGCCTGGTGGGCTACAGCCTATAGGGTCACAGTCAGACATGACTGAGCACACACACCCACACATGCACGCACAGACACACATACATGCATGCACAGACACACACACATGTGCGCACAGACACACACACATGCACTCATGGATTAGCTCAGCTAGATTTCCCAGCCTCTGCTCTGAGAGGGTCAGCTGATCCCACCCGTGCACTGGGCATTCACCCTAAGAAAATGTCTGGCCCCACCCAAGTAAGAAAGACATTCTGTGCAGTGCGATTTGTATCAGCAAAACCCGGGAAGCAGCCCAGAGACCTGACCATGGAGGAGACAAGTGCATTTTCCTGTGAAGCCCCAGAAACAGCTTACATGTAGCCTGCGGAGTTGACCAGACACTGTGTTCTAGAAATGTTGAAGTCCGATGAAAAAGGGGAAAACAGATCTATGACTATCATTTGCAACAGTTTATGACAGTTCAGTTCAGTCACTCAGTAGTGTCTGACTCTTTGCGACCCCATGAACTGTAGCACGCCAGGCTTCCCTGTCCATCACCAACCCCCAGAGCTTGCTCAAACTCCTGTCCACTCTTGAGTCAGTTATGCCAAACAACCATCTCAGTAGATCTATGACTATCATTTGCAACAGTTTATGACAGTTCAGTTCAGTCACTCAGTAGTGTCTGACTCTTTGCGACCCCATGAACTGTAGCACGCCAGGCTTCCCTGTCCATCACCAACCCCCAGAGCTTGCTCAAACTCCTGTCCACTCTTGAGTCAGTTATGCCAAACAACCATCTCAGCCTCTGTTGTCCCTTTCTCCTCCTGCCTTCAATCTTTCCCAGCATCAGGGTCTTTTCCAGTGAGTCAGTTCTTTGCATCAGGTGGCCAAAGGATTGGAATGTCAGCTTCAGCATCAGTCCTTCCAATGAATAGTCAGGACTGATTTCCTTTAGGATGGACTGGTTTGATCTCCTTGCTGTCCAAGGGACTCACAAAAGTCTTCTCCAACACCACAGTTCCAAAGCATCAGTTCTTCAGTGCTCAGCTTTCTTTATGGTCCAACTCTCACATCCATGCATGACTACTGGAAAACCATAGCTTTGACTAGATGGACCTTTGTTGGCAAAGTAATGTCTCTGCTTTTTAATATGCTGTTTAGGTTGGTCATAGCTTTTCTTCCAAGGAGCAAGTGTCTTTTAATTTCATGGCTGCAGTCACCATCTGTGGTGATTTTGGAGCCCAAAAATTAGTCTCTCACTATTTCCATTGTTTCCCCATCTATTTCCCATGAAGTGATGGGACCAGATGCCATGATCTTAGTTTTCTGAATGTTGAGCTTTAAGCCAGCTTTTTCACTCTCCTCTCTCACTTTCATCAAGAGGCTTTTTAGTTCCTCTTCACTTTCTGCCGTAAGGGTGGTGTCATCTGCATATCTGAGGTTATTGATATTTATCCTGGCAATCTTGATTCCAGCTTGTGCTTCATCTAGTCCAGCATTTCTCATGATGTACTCTGCATATAAGTTAAATAAGCAGGTGACTGTATACAGCCTTGTCATACTCCTTTCCCGATTTGGAAACAGTCCATTTTTCCATGTCCGGTTCTAACTGTTGCTTCTTGACCTGCATACAGATTTCTCAGGAGGCAGGTAAGGTGGTCTAATATTCCCATCTCTTGAAGAATTTTCCACAGTCTGTGGTGAACCACATAGTCAAAGGCTTTGGCTTAGTCAATAAAGCAGAAGTAGACGTAGTTTATGCACAAAAAGGCTTAAAAAAAAACTGAAAAGACTGATAGTGATGCTGAATTTACCGAAATAAGGGCCCTATGCCCTTTACAGTTAATATAAATTCACAATCAAAGAGACACCAACTCTGTGAATGAAACCACAGAATATCTGTGGGGGGGGTACAGCACTTAGTCATGGCCAGTCCCTGGGAACAGGCCTATGGGGGCCCCTGGTTCTGACTTTAGGGTCTACAGAATTGGGTTTTTCATATCAACCATTTTCAAAAGTTCTATTTATTTTTGGCTGTGCCGGGTCTTCATTGCTGTGTGGGCTTTTCCCTAGCATGCTGGGCAGGGGCTTCTCTCTAGTTGCAGTGTGCCACTTGGTCTCTGCAGTGGGGGAAGCAGGAACTGGGTTGAGGTTTGGAATTCGTTGTGGAGATGTTTGCACCCTTGCCCCCACACATGCACACACACACACACACATGTGTGCACACATGCACGCACATGTGCACACACGGCTGAGAGCAGGCCTCTCATGGTCTGTCGATCTGGGTCCACCTGCAGAGATGCACCTGTCTGTCCCCAGGTGCAGGGAGGGAAAGCAGGCGGTCACCAGTACCGTCACCAGCAGGGCCAGGTCCGATGCCCACGTGGCAGTCTTAGGTGGTTGCGGCGCTGGCGGATGGCAGTGTGGGTTGACAGAGATGAGGAAGGGGTCACTGGGAGCCTCGCCTGAGCTCAATGGAGGAGCCTTCGCCCTCGAAGGACTGAATGGCAGCAGTGCTGGCTGGACCTGCACAAACTCCCTGAACCCCGGGTGTGCACTTTGAGAGGGGCGTGCAGGGCCGATGGGCTTCCTGGGAAGTCCTGCACCTCCGGGGTCTGGCAGGTCACAGACGGTGGTTTTAAATTAACCTGAGGAGATAAGTCAGTGTCCAGAGGTGAGGCAGGAAGTTCTGGAATGGTGAGGGAGAATGAATCCTTGTTCCCCAAGCTGCATTTGCCCTCATATTGGAGGCTTTGTGGAATCTGAGATGCTTGGCAGACTGGTAATGATTTGCGCCATCGTTCCAAACCCCACTGGCCTTCCACTGAGGTAGCCTCAGGAGTTCCTCTCCGTGGACTGTTCTGCTGGCTGTTGAAAGCTGTTCTCTTCAGCCCTCAGGAGGAATCTGAAATAACAGGGTCATCCCAGGAGGCAGCCTCTAGAAATTTCAGGGAAAATAGGCATGCAGTCTACGGTATGAGAATCTACAGTGAAAAATAAATTTTAAAAGTTCTCAGAAACATGATACTGGTGGTAGCAAATGAACTTGCATATTTTTCAAGAAGTCCACCTGAGGCTGCTTGTTTGCCTGTGAGAGCTGGCGGAGGCTCCGTGCAAGCCAGACCTCCTCACCTCGGTCTGAGCCCACCCCAGGAGGGTGGGGTCACCTGGGAGGCCCGCCCCTTCCTTCCACTGCATGGCGGCCCTCGCCTGCAGCTTTGTTTTCTGTCTCTTCCCAGTTCCTGGCCCAGCTGATGGTGTTCCTCATTGGTTTTGTGAGCTCTGTGTTCTGCGGGCACCTGGGGAAGCTGGAGCTGGACGCTGTCACACTGGCAATTGCTGTATGTACGGGGCTGGCCAGCTCAGAGCTAGGAAGCCGTCTGTGTGTTCATTTGCTCCTGAGGCTCTTACAGATGATCAGAGTTTAGGGGTTTCAGGGAAGACACATGCGTGTCTGAATCTCTCAGTGTTGGGGGCCACTGGTCTGAAAGGGGTTTCACAGGTGTGGGCAGGGCTGTGACCGTGTTTCCATCCTCAGCCTACCTCTCCTTCCCCAGGGAGCCGCCCCAGGTATGTGTCTCCTCAGGTGCCAGGCTCTGGATGGGGCGTCTTTGGAGGGCCAGAATTCTGTCTGCCATCCAGCTAGTCTACCATCCCTGGAGCTCTGGCTCCCACCCTGACCCCACATCTGGGAGAAGGGAATTGTTCACCAGTAGAAACCCTCCCCCTTCCCCCAGCTCTTGATTTGTCCCTTGTCCCAAGATGCCAGAATATGAAACCCTGGGTGCCTGGGTCCAAACCTGAAACCGGGAGGAGGGACTTCCCTGGTAGTCCAGTGGTTAAGAATCTGCCTTTCAGGGCAGGGGACATGGGCTGGATCCCTGGTGAGGATCCCTTGTTGCTCCACAACAAAGACCCAGGTCAGCCTACCCCCCCCAAAATAATAAAACTTTAAAATTTTTAAATAATAAAAATTTAAAAAATCAAGAGGCACCAGTCCTTTCTGTACCCGAGACGTGAGCCCCATAGGCACAGAGAGGCGTCATTGCCCTCAGCCATGGTTGCTGGCTGGGGGCCCTGCTGGCCTGTTCACTTGGGCCAGCAGATGTCTCGCTGAAGCTCTTGCCACAGGTGTGTCCTCTGAAAGGCACGCATTGCCTCCCACACCTAGCCCATTGGGCCTTTGAACTTGCCACCTCTGAGCCTGCAAGGTGCTCTGAACCATCCCCAGGGGCTTGTGACTTGCTTTGCTTTCAGGGAGCAGCATGGACAACCCTGGTTTAATCATCCTTTTTGGTCTCTGATGTTTGGATATTTGGGGAACTCAGCAAGCTTCCCGTAGATCCTTCTTGGCCACAGGAGTGCAGGAAAGCTGGTGCTTCTGGGCTGGGCCTGGCGGGGACTGCTGTCCCTGGTGCCTCCTGCAGACTCGGGGGGTAGCAGGTGGAGGCAGGCAGGGCCTCAGACTTCCCTGGTTTGAGGGTGCTGTGGATGCTGGAAGGCATGAGTCTTGGCTCTGAGACTTGCTCCTGCTCTCATGGGTCATCCTTGGTCACCAGCAAGTGGGCTCACCCAGGACTGCTCTATGCCATGCCGCAGGCCCCTTAAGAAGGGTTCATGGTCCTCAGAACTTGGGAAAAAGGTGCCCAAGACCTGGGGAAAAAATGCCTAAGAAAGACTAATGCAGTGTGGTCACCACGGCCTTGACTGTCCTTCCCTCCCAGCACTGTGTCTGTTCAAGGCATGGGGAGGTCTGCACACAGGCTCCGGGTGGAGTGCTGAGGGCTCCGGGGCTCTGACAGGCAGACGGGGAACCTGCCCCCAGCCTCCTCCCTGGTTTGTTCCCAGGTGGTGAACGTTACTGGTGTCTCGGTGGGGTTCGGCTTGTCTTCTGCTTGTGACACACTCATCTCTCAGGTGAGTGGCAGCCCCAGGTCAGGTCATTCCCCCTGCCCCGCCCCAGTTGGAGGGCAGAGACCCCCAGGGCAAACCCTTGCCGCATTTCTCAGCTCTCCTGCTGCCTCCAAAGTGTGGCGGAAGGTCTCTCTGGTCTGGGAAGTGGTATTTTTCTGCATGACAGCCCTACTGCTAGGTCTTGACAGATAAGGGATGTTTTGTAAAAGTCCCTTTTATCATTTCCAACATTGTGGAGCTTGGTATGTCCAGGGGTCCTCAAACGGCATGTGTGTCAGAATCACTTGGAGGCCCCCCACCAGCCATAAGCCTGAAGAACCAGGTCTCAGGGGTGGGGTGGGGAATGTCCTGACTGGTTGTGTATGCTGGTCCCTGTGTCTAACTTCAGGCTGCCCAAGATGTCACTCAGCTGGCTGGGGAGGGATGTGCATGGTGGGTTTTGTAAGCAATGGGAGCTGGCTCCAGTGCCTCCCCAATCCCCAAGTTTCTGCATCAGTAGGTCTGGGGAGGGGGAGGCCCAGGACATCATATTTCTAATAGGTTTCCAGGTGAGGCCACCCTGACTGCACATTAGGATTACATGGACATGGGGAGATTTTACAAATTATTGGTGTCTGGGACCTACTCTGGATCAGTTAAGTCCAGACTTATCTTTATCAAGGCCCTGTCATCAATGATTTAAAAATGTTCCCCAAATTAAACATCCATTTATGATAAAAAACTCTTCAGAAAATAGGCACAGAAGGAACGTACCTCAATATAATAAAGACCATACAGAAAAAGACCCTGGTGCTGGGAAAGATTGAAGTCAAGAGAAGGGGGCAGCAGAGGATGAGATGGTTAGATAACATCACTGACTCAATGGCATGGGTTTGTACAAACTCCGGAAGATGGTGAAGGACAGGGAAGCCTGGTGTGCCACAGTCCACGGGGTTGCAGTCAGACATGACCTAGTGACCAAACAACAATAAGGTCACTGCTAACATACTCAATGGTGAAAAGCTGAAACCTTTTCCTCTAAGATCAGAATCAGACAAGGATGCCCTCTTGCTCCACTTTTATTCAACATAGTATTGGAAGTCCCAGCCATAGCAATCAGAGAAGAAAAAGAAATACAAGAAATCCCAATTGGAAAGGAAGAAGTAAAACTGTCACTGTTTACAGATGACATGATGCTATAGAAAATCCTAAAGACGCCACCAGAAAGCACCTGGAAGCATCAATGAATTTGGTAAAGTTCTAGGACACAAAATTAATATGCAGAAACCTGTTGTATTTCTATACCCTACAATGAAATATCAGAGATATAAGAAATGTTCCTTAGGTGATTCTGATGAGCAGCTACGTTTGAGAACCACTGGTACCTAAAATGTAGCAGTCTCTGGGGCCATCTGTCTCCCATGGGTCGTGATTGGAGGCCTCTGGGGGACAGTGAGGGTGCCGCTTCTGTGTTAATGTGTTGGTTTTGACTGTGCACGCAGACGTTTGGGAGCCAGAACAAGAAGCACGTGGGCGTCATCCTGCAGCGGGGCGTGCTGGTGCTGCTGCTCTGCTGTCTGCCCTGCTGGGCGCTCTTCCTCAACACCCAGCTCATCCTGCTGCTCTGCAGGCAGGACCCGGCCGTGTCCAGGTGCGATGGGCCACCCCCTGGCAGGATAGGTCCATCCCGGCAGAAAGATGGTGCCAGCCAGGTTCAGGCTCTGGGGGTTCCCAAGGCCAGGGACCGGCCATGCACCAGGAGCGAGTTAAGCTGTCCTCAGCTGATTCTCCATACCTGGCCTGTGGGATAACATACCCGCTCCTCATTTGGGTAACTTTCAGGTAAATAGTTTTGGGTGAAATATGACCTGCAAACACCCTCCACGTGAAATGGTGGTTCATGGTGTTGGTTCCTGGTTTTGTGATGTTTGGCCCTGGTCAATATTACAATCACCTGAATGCTTTTAAAGCCCACTGCTGGGGAATTCCCTGGTGGTGCAGCAGTTAGGACTCCGTGCTTTTACTGCCAAGGGCCAGGTTCGATTCCTGGTTGGGGAACTAAGATCCTGAAAGCTGCATGGTGTGGCAAAAAAAAAAAAAAAAAGCAACGCCCACCCCACCTGGTGCCCTCCTCCAGCATTTTGTTCATTTGTTTGTTAAAATATTTATTTATTTAGCTGCATACGAGATCTTCGATCTTGGTTGCCACCTGTGGGATCTTTAGTTGCAGGATCTAGTTCCCTGACCAGGGATTGAACCTGGGCCCCCTGCATTGGGAGCATAGAGTCTTAGCTGCTGGATCACCAGGGAAGTCCCTAGCATTCTGGTTTATTGGCCTGGGGTGCAGCCTGGGTGTCCATGTCTTTCAGAGCTCTTTTAGAGGATTCTAAAATGAGACACAAGGTTTGAGAGCCACTGGTTTAGTTGATAAAGACCTTTTATGACTTTCTGCTCAATCAGTGGCTCTGAACCCAGGGGACATTTGTAATGTCAGGAGACATTTCTGGATGTCAGAACTGGTATGGGGGTGTCACTGCTGGCAGAAAACAGATGCTCCAGAACATCTTGGGATGCACAGGACTGCCTCCACAGCAAGAATTACCCAGCCAGGGTGCCCAGTTTGAACCCCCTGTCCTGGACCTGGAGAGACTTGGGAGAACCAAGAATGATCACTCGGGTCATAGGATGACATGCTCTGCGTAGATTCTGACGGTGCTACAGCAGCTTCAGCCTGTACGTTTAGGAAGAGCCAAGCATGTGAAGGCAGCGTTGTTGCATCCTGCCTACCTTCCCCTGGAGACGGAGCACTCTGTCACTTTCTCCCTCTTCCTTGTACAGGCTTACCCAGACCTATGTCATGATCTTCATTCCAGCTCTTCCTGTAAGTGTCCGTGGGTAAGGGGGTCCCTCCTTCAGGTTCATGGGTAAAACGGCAGCAGAGGTGCCTTGAGCTCAGGGATCTGGTTCAGCCCTGCGATGATGCCCACGTGAGGAGTTGGCTCCTTCAAGGAAGTGTAGTTTTCATCATACTTGGGAAAGACAAAAACCTTTGTCCCTCAAGAAACACCAGGGTCAAGAGGGCTGCAGAGGCCGGGGTCCCTGCTCCTGTAGCAGAAGGGGCCTCTGCTCACCTGCGGGTAGGAGCTCAGACTTCTTCTGTAGATGGTGAATCCTTGCCACCACGGACCCCCAGGGGCCTCGCCCAGAACTTTGAGGCTCTTGCTTGCTAAGCCTGACGCACAGAACCCACGTGTGTGTTAGTGTTCAGGGGGGCCCTACCTGGTTGGTGAATAAGCACAGCTATTTCATTCAGTTAAACACATGGCCGGATTAGTCTGCTGAGCTGCTGTAAAAAACATCACAGGCTTAGACCACAGAAACCCATTTCTCACAGTCTTGGGGGCTGGCAGGTCCAAGGTCAAGGTGTCGGGGCTGGTTTCCTCCAAGGCCTCTCTCCTTGGCATGGAGGCCCACACCCAGTGTCGCTTGTCTGCCCAGAAGGGCACCAGTCCTGCTGGATCAGCGCCCCCCTAGTGGCCTCATTTAATTGACTTTGGGCTTCTCTGGTGGCTCAGATGATTAAGAATCTGCCTCCAATGCAGATTGGAGATCAAACCCAGGTTCGAACCCTGGGTTGGGACGATCTCCTAGAGAAGGAAATGGCAACCCATTCCAGTATTCTTGCCTGGAGAATTCCATGGATAGAGGAGTCTGACAGGCTACAGTTCATGGGGTTGCCAAGAGTCAGAAACGACTGACATTTTCACTTTTAAAGACTTTATCGAATATGGTCACATTGGGCATGAGGGCTTCAGCATACGAACTGGGAGGGGATGTAATTCAGACCTCAGAAGCAGTCATTTGCCCTCATAATTGAGATCGTGGCCTTTACTTTTTCATTTTAAATTGAATATTCTTTTCTAAGATTTTTTTTTTTTGGATGTGGACCATTTATTTAACATTTTTATTGAATTTGTTACAGTATTGCTTCTGTTTTGTGTTTTGGGTTTTTTTGGGGGGCGGGGCGGCCCTGAGACATGTGGGATTGTAGCACTCCGACCAGGGACCAAGCTAGCACCCTGTACATTGGAGGGTGAAGTCTTAACCACTGGACTACCAGGGAAGTCCCTGAACTGAATATTCTTGAGTTTATTCCACCAAATAGGACTGCAGCCTAATCTATAGAAGAGGGCGCCCATCCAGAGTTTGCATGGGCCTCCTGCACAGCCCAGTGCCCCGAGGAGAATCCCAACCAAGCACCCAAGGAAACCACTCTCCCAGCTCCCCTGGGGGTGTTTAGATCATGTTCGCCCATAAGAGAGATGTCCAGACTTGGGGTTCCCGTCCTGCCCCCGAGCCTCCCCAGAGGGCTCCACCTGGGCCTCCTGTGGGAGCAGAGGGCAGGCCGGCCGAGGTCCCAGCTCTTCACTGTGAGGCTGGCCAGGATGCTGACCTCTGTCCCCTGTTGTCTTGCAGGCGACCTTCCTCTACACGTTACAAGTGAAGTACCTGCTCAACCAGGTAACTCGACTCTCGTGTCCTGTGGGGGTGAACGCATCTCTCCTTTCAGGGGTCTGGGAGACCCAGTGGAGAGGCTTGCCTATCCGGAGCCTCTGTGAGGTGTTTCCCTGAGGGGTGCACACAGAGCTGAGGAGTCAAGGAAAGGACAGGTTGTTATTGGCACTGGAAAGGTCGGATCCAGTTCCCATTTGGAAATATTGTTATTGGTGGGCCGGCAGGGAGGATTCTTGGCCCTGCACCATCGCCTGGCTCCGGAGGGGTTGGGGGGGCAACCTTTCAGCTCCGGCCATCTGGGGATGTGAAAGCACCCCCTTCCCCACGATGGAAGGTGCCTCATGTCATCAGGACTCTTGGTGGGTGACTAACAGCAGCAGCCAGAGCCCGGCTCTGTGGGTGTGGAGTCATGTGTGGGACCAACGACTTCCTTCCAGGAGGACCACATAAATAGGGTGCCAGGTGGTGGTAGGGTACCAGCCCATGAGGGCAGGCTCTCCCGGGCTTGTGTGATGGGGGCAGGATAGTGGAGAAGGAAGCTTTCTACGTATTTAACATCCTTAAAGTTAAGGTGTTATCCTCGTAATGGAACAAGGTTTCCACTAGTTCCACATTTTTATTAGTATCAGAATTGTATACTTGAAATGCCTGTAAAGAGGCAGAAACCAGTGTGTGCCCTGGACTCTGGACTGTCCCCTCATAGTTTGTTACCCCGTTTGAGGGCCTTTGCCCTGTCAGCCCCCCAACAAACATGGGGCTCCTGAGTGGTTGAGTGAGGAGTGGGTGTGAGGACCCCTCCCTGAAGGCCCTGAGGCAGGAGAGGTAACCTAGAAGAAGGAGTCCTGAGCCGAGGGGTCAGGAAAGTGACTCGAGTGGTAGAGACGCATGGGTTTCCTGAGGTGGGAAGGAGAGGGGAGTGCAACCCAGACTGGGGGGGTGCAGTGGGAGCCTGAACATGGAAGGGGGTTACCCAGGCTGACTAGATGCAGGAGAGAAGGAAAGGATGGAGCCGCTGCCTATGGGACATGTGAAGGACAGGTTACCGGGGTCACTAAAGGACGGAGGATACGGAAAGGTGAGGGGCAGGCTTGTGGGGACGCAGAGGGGGCTGTGCAACGGGCCGGGGCCTGGGGGCCTTAGCCTCAGGCCCTCCTTGGTGCCTCTGCTGTTTCTCCTCTTTTCCCTCAGTGGGCTCCCACCCAGGCCCCCTCTGCCAGGTGGTCCCACAGCCTCTACCTGAAATGCACATCGGGTCACCTGCCTCTCCTGCTGAAACAGACCAGGGCTCCCGGTAAACAGAGTGCTTGGCAAGTCCTGGTCTGGCCATGAGCCCACAGGATGCAGAGCAGCCAGGGGACTGTGGGTCTCAGGGCACAGAGCGGGGGTGGAGGTGCGGTGGGAGATCTGAAGGACGGTGTGAAGGGAGGGCGAAGCAGAGGAGCCGCAAATAAGTGGCCAGTGTCCGCCTGCCCTGCAGAGTGACCAAGCCCTCCCTCCCCGATTGCTGTGTCCAGAGACGCTGTGGCTCCCGTGGGAAATCCAGACTGCTTTTTAAAATTAGTTAATGAATGACGGCTGCACTGGGTCTTCATTGCTGCTCGAGGGCTTCCTCTAGTTGTGGGGAGGGGGCCCTAGCACCCAGGCTCAGCAGCTGTGGTACCCGGGCTCAGTTAACCTGCAGCATGTGGGATCTTCAGAGACCAGGGATTGAAGCTGTGTGCCCTGCATTGGCAGGCGGATACTTAACCACTGGACCACCAGGGGAGTCCCAAGATGTTTGATTTATACTGTGGTTTCAAAGAGCAGAATTTCAAACAGCCTATGATTTTGGGCATGATGCTTTACAAGGAGGTAGCACTTTTTAAAAACTGGGGTATAGTTGATGTACAATATTCTATAAGTTCAGACGTACAGTATAGTGATTCACAATTTTTAATTCCCATGTATTGTTATAAAATACTGGCTACATTCCCTGTGTTGTGCAGTATGTCCTTGTAGATTATTTAACTCACACATATTAATAGTGAGTTCTACCTCCTAATTCCCTCCTCCCATATTGCCCCTCCCCCTCCCTCTTCCCACTGGTAATCACTGGTTTGGTCTCTGTGCTTGTGAGTCTGTTTCTGTTTTGTTACATTCACTAGTCTGTTTTAGTTTTAAAATTCCATACATAAACGAAAGCGTACAGTATTTGTCTTTCTCTGACTTAATTCACTGAGCATAATGCCTTCCACGTCCACCCATGTTGTTGCAAATGGCAAAATGTCATTCTTTTCCATGGCCGAGTCATTGTCATTGTATATACACGCCACATCTTCTCTCTCTGCTCATCTGAAAGGTGACTTTGTACAGTGAGGTGACCCCTTGCGGTGGGCGGCCCCTTCCAGTCGCGGGAAGCAGTGCTTCCTGCCTTTGTCACAGCCGACTTGCTCTGCGTCCATTTTCTGTCCTGATGCTTCGAGGAGAGACGTCAGCCCTGGTCCTGTGTCGCTTCACCCTCATGCCTTCAGTCGGTCAGAGATGTGGGAGGCCTGGAGCTGCTCGGGTCCGTCCCCCACCCCGGGGTCATAGCGTCCCCTTAGTTCCCAACCTTCAGCATTGGTCCAGGTGTCCTGGGACGGTGATGTGTTCACACTGTTCCTGTGCACAAGCTGTCTCTTGTCCTCCCTCTCCGCCACTTCCCTCTCTCCTGCCACGTGTCCGTGGCCAGGAAGATGCCCTTCCAGCTGACCCAGAGGAGGGAGTGCCCGGTGGACGGGAGCAGCAGTGCGAGCATGCCTGTGACAGCTGCCCTGCCGCCCACAAGGGCGCCCGTTTGGGTGGCAGTCGGCGGTCCCCATGGGTCTCCAGCCTGGCCTCTCGTTTCAGGGAATCATCCTGCCCCAGATGGTGACCGGCATGGCTGCCAACCTGGTCAACGCCCTCCCAACTACCTGTTCCTCTATCAGATGCATCTTGGGGTTATGTGAGTCCCGGGGAGTCCTGGGTCAGGGAGCGGGGCGGCCTCCTGTGGATTTCCAGGGCAGGTTGGGGTGTCCACACCGACCCTCCTCCTTGGGCCGCTCTGGACCCTGCAGGGGGATGCTGCTCTGGGAGGAGGTGACCCGGGGCTGCTGTGTCACCAGCAGGGCACGGGGGATGCCCATCAGCGTGTTCTCTTCTGCCCAGGGGTTCGGCACTGGCAAACACAGTCTCCCAGTTCACCCTGGCTCTCCTCCTCTTCCTGTACATCCTCGCCAAGAGGCTGCACCAGGACACCTGGGGAGGTAAAGGCCGCCTGTCTCCTGCCTGGACACGACTCCTGTCTCGGCTCAAGACCCTGCCTGGTGGCCGTTTGTGTCACAACCGACCGCATCTGTGTCCCGCCTGCAGGCTGGTCCTGGGAGTGCCTGCAGGACTGGGGCCCCTTCTTCCGCCTGGCCATCCCCAGCATGCTGATGCTGTGCATCGAGTGGTGGGCCTACGAGATCGGGAGCTTCCTGAGCGGTCAGTGTGGGGCTGGCTGGTGGTGGCTGGGGGACAGCCAGGGCCCGTGGGAAGCACGCGGTCACCTGTCCTTCTCCCACAGGTGTCCTCGGCATGGTGGAACTGGGAGCCCAGTCCATTGCATATGAGCTGGCCGTCATCGTGTACATGGTGAGCATACGAGCCCTTCCTGGGGTGGGGCTGTGTACTTCCCTCCAAAGAGTGCTGAGCACAGGCGTTCAGCATGTACAGCTTATGAAATGATTCCTGAAGGGCACATTTCACCCTGAAGCCTGGGAAGGTCCTTCTGGTATGGCAGGGGGTGTTCCCCTGTGAGCTGGAGGGCCTTGGGGAGACGGTCCAGAGGACTGGGTCGCTGCCAGTCCTCTGACTCCTAACATGGTCCCAATCCAAAGGACTCGGTTCGATGGCATGCCTGTCAAACATGCCAACTCTTTTCCTGTTTCATGACACAGATGCGGGGGGACAGGTAGGGGATAAAGGTGACGGTGCTGCAGGAAGGAAGGGCTGAGCTCCACTCCCGCCTGCCTCTGTTGCCGCTGGATACTCGGTGACACTTGTAGGTTAGACCCCCAAGGAATGCAAACATGTTTATACTGAAGTTCCTAGCAGTACTGTTCACGATTGCCAAGAGATGGCAGTGTCCCACGTGCCCAGGCATGTGCCCGGGGATGGCTGAGTGGACCTCATGCATGTGTAGGATGTTGTTCAGCCAGAAGAAGGAAGAGGGTGCTGATGCTCTGGAGAACCCTGGTTGTCAAAGGCTTCCCTTTGACTCTCTTTTACTGAAAGCATCAGCTGGACATTCTGAAAGGCTTTGTCCTCCCCAAGTGTCACCTTAGAAATGCACCTGGGAGGTGGGAACAGAAGGGCCCATGGTGTGGGAAGGACCAGGTATGCACAAGTGTGTGTGTGCGCGTGTAGGACTAACTGGAGGACTGATTCTGAGCATCACTGTCAGGTCCTCTCCTCATTTCAGGTCCCCACAGGCTTCAGCGTGGCCGCCAGTGTCCGGGTGGGGAATGCACTGGGGGCCGGGGACATCGAGCAGGCCAAGAAGTCCTCCACCGTCGCCCTGCTGGTCACAGGTGCCTAGACTCGGGGAGGCACCCACAGGCCCCACGCCCTTCCCTGCAGACCTCCTTTCTCACCATGTGCTTCTCCTGCCATCTGACCTCCAGGGCTCTTTGCTGTCATCTTTTGTGTCCTGTTGTTAGGCTGCAAGGATGTCGTGGGTTACGTTTTCACCAAGGACCGGTGAGTGTGGAGGTTTTCCTGGGATGTAAATCTGCAGCAGAGATGGTTGGTGGGAACTGCTTTCATACTGGGCCTCCTGGGTGGTTGCATCTTGGGGGGGCGCCTGAGTCACCTCCAAGATCAGACACGCAGTTGTTACCTGGCAAGAACGGATAGGATGTAGGAACTAATTAATAAGTTAGAAGCCAAGTCAGTGGGCGTGGGTGGCGGTGTACGTTTCTGCTAGGGAGTACTCACATGTTTTAAAGATGGTAACTCCTTTTGGGTACCACTGCCTCCGTCTTCACTGAAGTACTTCCTTTCCAACAACACGAGTCATCTTGGTGGCCCAGAAGCTGCCCAAGTGCCTGGCTGGCAGTAGTCTTGTAATGTGTTTGTCCATCTGAAGTGGAACTCTCACCCCTGAGCTGTCTCCACACATCACATTATCAATCAATCACTGAAGAATTCTTGCACCAGCAAAGTCCCCCGTGCTCTACAGATCCTGTTAGGTTGGTTTGATAGTTTTTGTCCATGAGGCCACAGTGCATGCTGACTCGGTAGCTATATTGTGCTGTTACCTCTTCCTTGGGCTTCTTTTTATTTAGTTAGTTATTTTTGCTGAACCATGTGACATGTGGGATCTTATTTCCCCAACCTGGGATTGAACCCACACCCCCTGCATTGGGAGTGCAGAGCCTTAACCACCGGACCACCAGGGAAGTCCATAACCTGGGATTCTTTTGTCAGCAGTTACAAAATGTAGAATTGACTTGTCCCTTCTAGATTCATAAAGCAGGTGGTGTGGATGGAACTGACTCTCAGACTATTCCTCAGGAACCTGTCTGTTGACTTCTGGTGGTAGGTTGTCACCTTTCAGCCTTTGCCGTTTTGCTGTGAAATGTTTGGATATCCCTCACATCAGAGTGAGTCAGATATAGCCAGAGATCATGCTCAGCTTATTCACTTGATCAGAAGTCTGTCTTGCAGGATGGCTTCAGCAGGACCTGGTAGGAAGTTTGATTCTCAATCTGTGCACTTTTGGAAAATCAAATAGAGCAGGGAATAGAGTGAAAAACAAGAGGCCCATCAATGGGATTTTTGATGGAATTAGGAGACATAGAAAACTCACAAAATCAAATTATTTGTGATATGGCCAAGCTCAGCTGAAACTGGCAGAACTAATGACATATTTTGATGATGACACAGATGCCTGACCCAAACAAAGGGCAGAAAGGCAGTGCGCACCCCTATGCAGTCAGAAAAGGGAAATTACTGAAAAACCGTAGTTTTCTTAAAGCGGAAGAGACTAGTTTGCACAACTTTTCCAAGTACATATAAAATCTGAGGAAATAATTTCTCAAAACTTATGCTACCAACAAGGACCTACTGTATAGCACAGAATTATACTCAATATTTTGTAATAACCTATAAGGGAAAATAATCTGAAAAAGTATATACATACGTATGTATCTGTATAACTGAATCCCTGTGCTAACACCTGAAACTAACACAACACTGTAAATCAACTGTGCTTCAATACAAATTACAGAAAAATTTAATTAAAAAATTATTCTAGAAAACACAGGTCTAAATAGATCAATTTGTTTAGATGAAATAAGAAATAGTTATTTTTAAAGTACCAGGGGACTTCCCTGGTAGTCCAGTGGCTAAGACTCCAAGCTCCCAGTGCAGGGGGCCTGGGTTCTATCCCTGGTCAGGGAACTAGATCTCACATGCTGTGACTAAGAGATCCTGAATGCCACAACTAAGACCTAGTGCAGCCAAATAAATAAATAAATAAAATAGATACATATATATTTAAAAAGTACCAACTCCAGGGACTTCCCTGGTAGTCCAGCGGTTAAGACTGTCATTCCACTGAAAAGGTCCCGGGTTCAGTCCCTGGTTGGGGAACTAGATCCCACATGCCTCGCAGTATGGCCAAAAATTTAAAAAATAAACGCACCAGCTCTGGAGGGTTTCAAAGGAGAATTCTATGAAATCTTTAAGACATAGATAATCCCAATGCTGCCTTAACTGTTCCAGAAAAAGGAAAATTTCCTCATTTTGTTCAGGAAGCGAGTATATCGGTACCGAAGCTGACGAAGTTTTCACATAAAAAAAGAAAGCAATCCACAGGCCAGTCTTCCTAATTAATGTCGATTTTAATATCCAAAATAAAATATAAGTAGATAGGATTCAGCAGCATATTAAAAATAATATATCCTGATGGAATATGAATATAGGAGCTTCCCTGGTGGCTCAGTGGTGTGTGTAAAGTCCATCTGCACGTCAGGAGACACAAGTTTGATCCCTGATCCGGGAAGATCCCACTTGCCATGGAGCAAGTAAGCCCGTGCACGATGATTACTGAGCCTGTGCTCTGGAGCCTGGAAGCCATGACCACCAAGCCCACGAGACCTAGAGCCCGTGCTCTGCAACAGAAGCCACTGCAGTGAGAAGCTCCGCCATCGTAAGGAAGGGTGGCCCCTGCTCAGCACAACTAGAGCAAAGCCCACACAGCAACGAAGACCCAGCACAGCCAAAATAAATATATAGATTTTTAAAAAGTGAATGTAATACACGAGGCAGAAAAATCAAGGTACAGAACACCATGGAGAGAATGTCAGAACATGAAATCATACATCAAGTCCAGAAGGGGAAAGAATAATATATATTTGTGCTTGCTTTTATTTTCATGAACACTGGACAAATACAGTGCCCAGAACTGTTCCTTGGTTTGGGGGCAGGTCACAGGAGGACTGGGCAAGGAATGGAAGTAAGATTTTCCTCCACATGCTTTTCATGTTGTTTAATTTCTTTTAACCACTGGCATATGTTACCTATTCAAAAAGCAAAATAACATTTGAATAAAAGAACTGTACTTCTGTCCTTGTTTGGCAGGGAGGGGTGGCCGTCCTGTTCTGTGCTGGATTTCTTAATTATTTATTCATTCAACCAACATTTACTGCCAGACAACATTGTATGTTTCTTCGTTAACCACTTGAAGGAATTGGGAATACTCGGCCATTCCCAGCCCTGGCAGTGTCTCTCTGTCTCTAGCTGTAGAGGTGAGGGTCAAGGCCAGCTCTGTAAACTCTATCTGTGGCCTTTAGAACTTGCCAGCCTGGTTCCCTGGAGGGAGCCTGACCCTTATCCTGTTGTATGTCACTTAGACACTTGGAGGGGACATGGAATTGTGTGAAAAGGAGGATGGCTCTATAACCCCCATTTTATTTTGGGGGGCGCAGGAGAGGAGTACAGAATCATTTGATTGATTGACTTTCATTTTAATTTTATTGGGAGTCTATTGATTTATGCTGCTGCTTCTGCTAAGTCGCGTCAGTCGTGTCCGACTCTGTGCGACCCCATAGACGGCAGCCCAACAGGCTCCTCTGTCCCTGGGATTCTCCAGGCAAGAACACTGGAGTGGGTTGCCATTTCCTTCTCCAATGCATGAAAGTGAAAAGTGAAAGTGAAGTCACTCAGTCCTGTCTGACTCTTAGCGACCCCATGGACTGTAGCCTACCAGGCTCCTCCATCCGTGGGATTCTCCAGGCTAGAGTACTGGAGTGGGTTGCCATTAATAGTGGTGTGTTAAATTTCAGGTGTACAGCTAAGTGAATCAGCTACATGTATACATATATGAATTCTTTTTTAGTGAAATCATTTGGTTGAACTGTTTATGTTGACCACAGGGTCTATGTGTTTTCTAAAAGTCTTGAGATACTGCATACAGTAGTTTCCACTGCAGACCAAAACAAGGTAAGACTGTCCCTGAAAAGGATGTTGGCGGGACACCTGAGCCTGTTAGCTACACACGGACGCGGAGCCTTGCCTGGTGGTCAGAATCACGGTCACCAGGAACCACACTGCCCTCCTCTCTGCCCACGTCTGCCTCCCAGTCATGCTCTGCTTTGTTCTCCTAACAGAGAGATCATCTCGCTGGTGGCCCAGGTGGTCCCGATTTACGCGGTTTCACATCTCTTCGAAGGGCTGGCTGTGAGTACTGTGCGGTACCTCCTCAGCCGCCTTTAGGATCCGCGAGTTTCTGCTGACGATGGTAGATTTTAACAGAGAAGAGCGCCAGGGAGGTGGGATATTCCTCTCACGTCCACTTCACGAGGTCCTGGACTTGAGGCAGAGTCCCTGAGGTGGGGGGTGCCAGGGTGGGCGTCATGGGGCAGCATGAGCTGTGTTCACACGGTTGGCGTCCACCCGCAGTGCACCTGTGGAGGCATCCTGCGAGGCACTGGGAACCAGAAGGCGGGCGCCATCATCAACGCCGTCGGGTACTACGTGCTCGGTCTTCCCATCGGGATCTCCCTCATGTTGCTGCTGGGCTTGGATTGCTGGGTAAGCCTCCCCCCAGAGCAGGAAGAGCCGGGATCACAGCCTGGGAGGTCGCTGCCAGAGCTCGAAGACAGATTTTGAGAGGCGGCTTTAAAAGAACAGAGAAACGGGTGACTGCCCAGCTTTGATTTCTAAAATAATACTTGGGCGTACGTTAGCGTTAATATGTGATTACATTAAACCTGAGCACACTAGCTGGGTGCAGTGGAGACAACACTCATCTGTATCCCTCAGCTCTTGGCCAGCTCAGAGGCGGAGGTGTCATCTGATATGGAGACTCAGCTTTCAAATCAATGTGTCTCCTAGGTTGCACATTTTCCTCATTCAATAATATTTTAATGAAAATATGGGAGATGTCCAAAGAATGGAGTTGCCAAGGCAAACTTCATTGGTGTAGAAAATTATTTATTCTGAGTTTCTGGCCTTATTCATATTTTTGAAAGTCATTTTAAATCTTATTTTCTGGCAGTTTGTGAGATCTTAGTTTCCCGACCAGGAATTGAATCTGGGCTGTCGGCAGTGAAAGTGCCAAGTGCTAATCAATGGACCTTCAGAGAATTCCTGGCATTATTCATATTTTGGGGTTTGCCAGTGACATAGCTAAGGAAAATATTAGTATTATAGGAATTCACTTTGAAGTATAGACCTACGTCCCAAGAGCTGTACTAGGCCCACTCTGCCATTTAACAAAAGCTCACCTAAAGAGTGTACAGCATAGAGAGAGGTAAGAATCACCTTAAAAAAATGTTAGGGTGCAAACTTGCAGTTGGAAAGTAAGTCCTGGGGTGTGAGGGTGTGATCTACAGCATGGTGACAGTCGCCCCATCACTCTGTCTTGTCCAATTCTCTGCAACCCTGTGGACTGCAGCCCACCATGCTCCTCTGTCCATGAGATTACCCAGGCAAGAATACTGGGGTGGGTTGCTATTTCCTCCTCCAGGGGATCTTCCCGACCCAGGGATCGAACCTACTTCTCCTGCTTTGCTGGTGGATTCTTTACCCTGTGCCACCTGGGAAGCCTGTAGTTAATAATACCATATTGTATATTTGAAAATTGCTGAGAGTAGATCTTAAAAGTTCTCATCATAAGCAAAAAAAATTGTGTAGCTATGTAAGGTGATGCATGTTAACTGAATTTATGGAGGTGGTCATTTTACAATACATACAAATATTGAATCATGTTATACACTGGAAATAATATAATTGAAATAATATATTGATCCATATATAAAAAATGGGGGGAACTTTCCTGGGGGTCCAGTGGATAGGACTCCTTGCTCCCAATGCAGGGGGCCTGGGTTTGATTTCTGGTTGGGGAACTAGATCCCACATGCTGCAATTAAGACCCAGTGTAGCCAAATAAATAAAAATTAATAAAAATTTTTTTTAAAAGCTGGGGACTCTGAGGAAGTGAGGGCTCTTTGAGAAGATAGTGGACACTCCTTGTACCAACTGTTGTTGAAACTCGTGTCCCCTCTGGCAGGACGTGCTGTCCACCTACACCAGGAGCCCTGAGAAGCGTCAGGAGCTACAGGTTCTCACAGGCAAGGCCAGAAAATCACAATGGCCATCCTAAGTCCCTGAGGCTTTCCCAACATCGATTTCCTGGGTCCTGCCTAGGGAATCCTGATAACCATCCCGTTTCAGCATTCCTCGAGTCAAACAGGAGTCTTTTCAATAGTATAGTGAAATCCTGGGAAATTTAACTCCTAGCTTTCAAAATACAGCTGGAGGTAGCTGGTTATGGGCTTCCCAGATAGTGTTAGTGGTAAAGAACCCACCTGCCAATGCAGGAGATGCAAGAGAGACGAGTTCAATCCCTGGGTCAGGAAGATCTCCTGGAGGAGGGCATGGAAACCCACTCCAGTATGCTTGCCTGAAGAATCCCATGGACAGAGGAGCCTGGTGGGCTACAGTCCATGAAGTCGCACAGTCAGAAGTGACTTAGCATGCACACACACATGTAGGTGGTTATCTAATGTTTAAGATGGTTAGAGGAGCTTGTGGTTTCTGTGGAGTGGGATTTTCAGAAAAGGAAGGCTTTGCTTTCACTGGGTCCACTGTAGGAGTGACAGGTTGACTGTTCTAAAGATCAGGCTGATCACGCCTGTAAAGTGCAGTGTGGGGTGATGGATACCATGGAGCAGAGTTGAAAAACGTGCACGAGATCTGGCCACCCAAGCCTTAAAGCATGAGTCGCATCCAGCCCCCTTCACCTTACCCAGATTTAGCCGGCTACAGACATAAAGGCAGACCACCCACCCACCAGGGACCAGCAAAGATTCTTCATGCCCAGCTGTGGCACAATTTGATGGAGACTCCATGGCAGGTGGCAGGGGAGGGGGAGGGAGCCACGGTGGGATAAAAGGCAGGCCCAGAAGTGGGGCATCCTGTGTGCCTGGTCAGGGGGCACATTTGCTTTTCTCTGGGTGGTCTTAAGTGGGAAACCGGGACAGAAATTAGGGAGGCTGTTAGTTACAGGTCAAAGCTTGGACATTCTGCATCAGTTATTACAGAAACTATTTAGCTTATCCCTAAAGAATGATCTGGCCTCTCAAGAGTCTGACGTGAAGCAGACTGGCTTCTCTACTATCAGTTATGGGTAAGGGGTTGGCTTCCTAGACAAGTTGCTTTAGACTGTGGGTCAGAGATCTATTTTTGTATAAGATCTGACAACTGAGACCACTGTCAGCTTGGATATTCAGTCTCTCACAGCTTGGAGTTTCTGACTCTGCTGTGGGTTCACTCTTGGCCAGAACCCTCGTCACTCAGGTCCCCCTCTGGGTCCTGTGTGAGTGTCTGGGGCAGGGTTTTTGGGTGAAAGCGTGGAGTCTTAGCACCTCAACTGCCAGGGAATTCCTGATGTCTGCATTTGTAGAGTAGCAGAGTTTGTAGAGTCCGCTTGGTTGAGGAAGATGGTACAAGGTATTGGGAGTCTGGAGGTGCTGTTAGAAAGCAGTTTGTCCTGGAATATTCACTTTTCCTAATAGCCAAACATTATGGTCACAAAGGCCAAAAACAGCCTCCAGATATTTGTTCTGAGATCACAAACCCAGGAGTGGCCTCAGGGTTCTGGGCTTCCTGGATCCTCCTGGAAACCAAGAGCGAGCAGGGTGGAGGATTCTGGCTCACTCTCGGCCCCTCCTCTGCTGTAAGAACAGATTCTCAGAAGTGATTTAGGAGAAACACGCTCCCCAGGGCAGCTGGCTTTCCACCAAGTTAACTTCTGTTAATTATCCCCACCTCCAGGTCTGTGGTCAGGAATCACCATCTGTACCATCTCTCAGGCTGCGTGTTTTCTCGGCTTCATTGCCCGGCTAAACTGGAAAAAAGCCTGCCAGCAGGTAACTATAGACGCTGCTGTCCTGCTCTGGAAAACACACAGAACCAGCTTTGCCTTTCTTTGCCTTATTTTGGAAGGTTTTATTATTATTATAATTATTATAAATGCTACCTTTTTTTTAATCATTGTTTTATTTTATTGAAGTGTAGTTGATTTACAATGTCATGTGAGTTTCAGGTATACAGCAGTGACTCATTTATACACACACACACACATATATATATATATACACACACTCTTTCAATCTCAAAAATATTTTTATTTTTTGGCCACACCATGTGGCATGTGGAATCTTAGTTCCCTGACCAGGGATTGAACCCATACCCTGTGCAGTGGAAGTGCAACATCCTAACCATGACCGCCAAGGAAGCCCCTTTTCTTTTACAGATTCTTTTCCCTAATACAAAATATTGAGTATATATCATTGCTGTTTTAACTGGGCTTATTAACTCAGGTGTGAAGGATATCTGTTCCCCTTTGTTTATTCATTCAGTAGAAGAACAGAGGGTCTTTTCCTCCCTGGGTCCTATGTTAGACTTCTGCCTTGCTCCTGAACAGCCCATTTCAGGACAAGATTTAGAAGTGGAGAGAAAGGTGGGGTGCCAGCAACTATATCCTGTTTGCCTGGCTGCAGTTCACGGGGTTGCAGTCAGACATGACACCCACTGAACAACAAAGTTTCATTAAGATACCCGTGGGCATCTTTCTCTATGAACTTTCTAGGTCAGGGCAGCATGTTAAGCAGGTGATAGAGAGAACGAATGAAGGAAGAGGAAGGGAGAATCCTACAGTTGGTCCCCGACGTTCCTCGTCTTTTTCCAGCCAACCTTCCCCATGCACGGGCCCCGCGTCAATCGTTAGAAAATAGGATTCCAGGCTCATTAACTGGAGAGGCTCCTGTGTTACTGTCAGTGAGAGAAAATGGCTGGGTTTTTCCTCAACGAGGGTCAGGCCAGGCGTGTGGCTGCACTGTGATGGAGCCTGTGGACTGACGCGTCTCCTCTCCTAGGCTCAGGAACATGCCAATCTGAAGCGAAGAATGGCTGGGAACGGGACGGCCACGCTCCCGCAGGACCCACTTTGCCCAGGTATATGATACATCTGCCTCTGCTCTTGGAAAGGGCCCTCTCGGTGTTCACAACTAGATTTGCTGTGCTGAGCTCCCATTTAAATAGGGAAACAGTGCCTCAGAAACAAACGATAGGGAACATCCAGTTTCAGGTAACAGTTGACATGTGTTTGCTTTAATTGCTCAGACATGCTGCCATAGATGATTAAGAGTTGCAGGTGATCAGTACTGGTGCACCCTTTAGGGTATTTTCCTTACTGTTCCTCTTCTGAAGTATCATGAGACTAAATCTAGGTCTGGGTCACTATCCTGCCTGGTTCTTCGAGGGTCCTCTAATGGGAAGGCTTGCATCTCCCCCGCCAATGTGCTGTGAACACTCTTGAATCACCTCTTGGGTCATCCTTTCCTTCAATGACCTTATTTTCTTTCTGAGATGCTAGTTTGATGGGTGCTGGCCCCTTGAACATTTCCCCTAAGCCTGTTAAACTAGGGCTTCCCTGGTAGCTCAGTGGTAAAGAATCCACCTGCCAGTACAGGAGACGCAGGTTTGATCCCTGGGTTGGGAAGATCCCCTGGAGGCGGAAATGGCAACCCACTACAGCATTCTTGCCTGGAAAATCCCATGGACAGAGGAGCCTGGCAGGCTATAGTCCATGGGGTTGCAAAGAGCCAGACACACTTAGCAGGTAAACAACAACAAGAACTCTTAACCTAAAGAGCTACCTTACTTGGCTTTGTACGCAATGGGGCAGAGCCCCTGCTGACCCCAGCAGGATCTAGTCAGTGTCTGTGGGTTCGTGGACAACACTTGAGTCAGGATTTTCTTTATTCTCCATTGTCAGGAAGCAACTGCTTCCTGAATTATCATTCTCCCAGCTGGTACTGCATCCTTGCTTTTCCTTTTATACAGATGAAAAATATCCTTTTAAGGTGCTGAGTTCATTTTCCCCTCCAGTGGGCCCTGAAAACCGTGGAGGAATGTTGATAAGAGATGTTGGGCAGAAAGAGGAGACTCAGTCGGATCAGCAGATGCGCCAAGAAGAGTATCTCGACGTTCATCCCAGGGCCGCGTGGAGGTTGTCCGGGAGACAGCTGGTGCTGCGGCGGGGGCTCCTGCTCCTGGCGGTCCTTGTCATCTTACTGGTGGGGATTTTAGTGAAAGTCTATGTCAGAGTTCCGTGATATGGCAAGAGAGAAAGTCAGGCCAAGGGATGCTTCTGAACTTAAACAGAAATTCATTGGCTCAAATGTTACTAAGCTGTGCTCGTGGATGTCAAGAACTGAGAGTTCCAAGATGCATTTCTGATGAAGAAAATGAACGAAGGTAAAAAGTATGTGCAAGTCCAAGACAACATTTGGGAGATTACATCCACCATCCTTTCCAGCAAGGACCACTGTGTACTGGCTGCATCCTGGAGGGCTTTGATGTTTCTTCTGCTTACTGTTTTTTAAGCTACAAACCTATATACTTAGCACTTAAAGATTCTTACTATTTGAATTATTTAAAATATATTTTACAATATATCTTCCTCATGCCTTAGATTATTATTCAGTGGGAAATGATATTTGTTCATATTCTTTGGACTTCAGATCTCAGGTACCGAGGGCGGTGGATGTGTTTAAGAAACTAAAAGGGGAGAAGACAGATTACCGAGAAGAAAGGATTCAGGTGGCATCAGTTAGCTTGCCTCGTATTCAG
>SJXQ01000050.1:209410-255237 GCA_006408695.1 Aepyceros melampus | reverse complement strand
GGGCAGGTGTAACGCGCTGCCTCCGCCCTGGCCCACCAGTTCCCCACGCGGCTGCTCCTGTTTCTCATCAGCACAGTGAGCGCGGTGTTCTGTGGAAACCTGGGCAAGGTCGAGCTGTCTCGCTAGGTTTTTACATTCCTTTCATTAGGACTGCCTGGAAAATCCCATGGACGGAGGAGCCTGATAGGCTACAGCTTGTGGGGTCGCAAAGAGTAGGACACGGCTAAGCAACTTCGCTTTCACTTTCATTAGGACTAAGGAGAAGGAAAAACTTGGAATTTAAATGGTCTTGTCTGGCTCTTGCACCTTTATGGAGTCAGAGCTTGCCCCTAGGGTTCCATTACCTCATCATCATATTTGGGAAGAGATCCTATGGACTACTTAGGAAAGGTGTTTTCCTTACTCTCAAACCAGCCCCAGGGGAAAGTGAAAGTGAAGCGCTCAGTTGGTCAGACTCTGCGACCCCATGGCCTGTAGCCCACCAGGCTCCTCAGTCTATGGAAGTTTCCAGGCAAGAGTCCTGCAGTGGGTTGCCAAGGGACCCACCTCTAATTATGCAAGAAATTTGTAGCCATGAGACAACTCTGCAGATAGAACATGAAGAACCGCATTTCCCCCTTTATTATGAAGTTAAACTAGGTAACTTATCTACATCTAGGCTGGCTGTCATTAGTTAGAAATAGTTCACTCAGTTCAGTTGCTCAGTCATGTGTCTCTTTGAGACCCCATGAACCACAGCATGCCAGGCCTCCCTGTCCATCACCAACTCCCAGAGTTTACCCAAACTCATGGGCATTGAGTCGGTGATGCCATCCAAACATCTCATCCTCTGTCGTCCCCTTCTCCTCCTGCCAGTTCACTGCTGCTTCTAAGTCACTTCAGTTGTGTCCTGTTTCAGCCTCATAGTAAAGTGTCTCCCATCTGCCATGGATTGAAATTATACCTTCTTTGAAGACCTGCATTTTGGAGAGTTCCCTGGTGGTCCAGGGATTAGGACTCTGCCCTTTCACTACAGAGGGCATGCGTTCAATCCCTGGTTGGGGAACTAAAATCTCATAAGCTAAGTGGCATGGCCAAAACGAAGAAACCACCATGACATCCCTTTTTTTTAGCTGGTGAAGTTGTGGACAGCTGCCTGTCTCCTGCATTTCATCAAGGCCTTCAAAGGTGAGAAACTCCTGCTGGTGATGGCAGGTGGTCTTTCCCAGTCTCAGAAAATGTCCCTCTGTCCCCATCTAGATGAGTGTACAGCCCTAAATCATGACGACCGTGGTACATGGAATCAGACGTTTTATTTTCAGGTCTGTTATTGTGAACCCATTTGGTAGGTTGCCTTTTCATTTTGTTGATGGTTTCCTTTGCTATGCAGAAGCTTTTAGTTTTATGGAGTCTCGGTTATTTTTACCTGGTGCCTTTGATTTTGGTGTCAGATCCCAAAAAAACTTACTGCCCAAGTTTTCTCCAGTTTTATGGTTTCAGCTCTTTCACCCATTGTAAGTTGATTGTGTATGTGGTGTGACATAGGGGTCCAGTTTCATTCTTTTGCATGTGGACTCCCCCCCTTTCCCGGCATCCATTTTTGGACAGTCCATCCAGTACACCATCCTATATTTTTCCTCGTTGATGATCTCTGGGTGCCTCTTCTATGCTCAGACACCCTCAGGACCCAAGTGCCTGTCTCCTTGGCTGTGTTGGTCCACCTCTCTCCATCTCACCAGCTTGCAGAACCCCTGAATCCAGTTTGGGTTCCCTACCTTGCATGTTCCCAGCCCTCCACTTGCACCCACAGTAGAAGCTTTGAACTTTACACCTCCACTCACCTCCTTTTATCCCTGGAGCCCTGTCTGGTCCTCACACCTGCGTCTCATGGCCTCTGCCCTCACGGGGTCTTCTGTGCCCTGATCCCTTCACCCTTCCTTCCTCTGCAGCCCCCCGCTTGGTCCCCTCCTCTGGGGAGGAGTGCCTGACCATCCCTCCTTCCTCTTCCTTCAGAACTGCCACCTGGACCATCGCTCTCCTCTTTTGAGACCTGGGCAAAGAGCTGTCCTCTCTCCTCCAGCCCCTTCCCTTTAACTAGTCCTGCTGAATTATGATAAAGGTCTCCAGGTCTCATTTTCTGTAAAAACTTGTCTCCTGTCCACTCCCCTCTGGCCTCTGTCCACTTACATCCCTTGCCAGAGAGTTTACATTACGTCTCAGTAATGCAGTAAATACAAACCTAAAATTATACAGATAAGCCTGAAAGGAGCAGGTGGGAAGTGGGTATGCTGCAAAGGCAGGCGTTTCTGAGGACACGGTCTCAGATAAGGGGTTTCTGTGCCCGTCCTCCCTTGGGCAGTGAGTGGCAAGATAGCGAATTGCTAGGGAGAGAGTAGGCTCATTTTGAGAAAACTATTTCTGAAAGCCAGACACAGTTAACATTTTTTCTTTTTTTACCTTGTGAGAAAATTCTGAAGATATTATGACAGGATTTACAAGAGTGTTTTAAGATAAGAGAATATTTCTATATACCCCCCTTGTTCCACAAAGCATTTGAGTTGGTTTATAAAAATACTTCCAAAAAAGGCTCACATGTGACTTTGTATTCAATATAAAACTCTTTGAGAGATTGACACGCTTCATCTTTCTCTCTTCCTGGAAGGCAGAGGTGTCTTGGAGCTTTTGCCCTGACGCTGTGAACCTGGCCCCCCCACCCCACCTTGCCTCCACATTGGGAGTGTGGAGTCTTAGCCACTGGACCACCAGGGAAGTCTTGAAGTGTGAACTTTAAAATGGTTATAATGTTAAAACAATACACCATATAGTCATGACTGGAGTAAGAAGCGGAGATATGGCTAACATGGCTTACTGGAGTAAGAAGCGGAGAAACGGCTAACAAAATACATTAGATGTATTTTGCCACAATAAATACAAATGAGAAGTAGTAGAACTGGAATATGTGAAAGATGGAGACCTGTTTTACATATACTAGGAATTCCACAGGGAGAGGCTCTACTGGCGGGGATGCAGAATTCAGGCATTGATGAGAGAGATCAGAAGAGGACTGAAGTGATAATAATGATATTCAGCAATAATAACATTGTATTAGAGATTCTAACCTGTGCAATTAGGCAAGGAAAGGAAAATGCGTTGATTTAGAAACTGAATGGCTCACATGGCTTTCCTGTCCTGTTGTTTGTGGATTTTTCTCCAGTGGACCTCTCCACTACATAGGAAGGCTCAGTGGGCAGCTCAGTACAGAGGTGAGCTTGGTCACATGACATCTTTTCTTTAGGGCTTGTGGGGGGGTGCGGCAGAGAGCAGCAGTCCTGCCCTCCCCCACCAGCTCACCTCACCTCCCATCCCCCAGGATGAGAAGGGCTTAGCTCTGAGGTGCTCACAGCACCAGGGAGCTCTGGCACTTTGCTTTTCTGTTTGCCCAGTCTCTGTGCAGTGACCTCAAGGGAGGGGTGGTCAGCAATGAGGTCTGGCTGAGCTGTCTGTGACCCAGAAGTGAGTCCCCAGACCGCTTACCACTGCCTTCTGGGGCTCCCCTGGGAAGAACTGGTGGGACCTCGCCTTCTTTTTTGTGGTCCTTCCCTCGTCCTAAAGCTCAGCTGCTCACTTATGTTCAGTGTTGTTAATAGATTTTGTTTCTGTTAAGCACCTTTACTGACATTTTTACAGCATTTGGGGAAGGAAGGGGGATTAGCATGTGAGCTGGCCGTTCATCATGAGCTGAAGCCAATACATATACTTTGGATCCACAAATTTTGTAAATTTTTATATAGTCAGGTCCATTGTTTCTCAGATTCTTAACAATTTTTAATACATATGTTTTTATCAACTTAAGTTGGCTCTCCAATAGCAACAAATTAAGACGGTTCTTTGGAGGATGCTGCCTCTAGTAGGAACAAGAAGTTAAAGCTGACGTGTAAATTATTACAAGCAGACATGAGATTCAGTTCAGTTGTCATGTCTGACTCTTTGCAACCCCATGGACTGCAGCATGCCAGGCCTCTCTGTCCATCACCAACTCTCGGAGTTTATTCACTCATGTCCATTGAGTCAGTGATGCCATTCAACCATCTCACCCTCTGTTGTCCCCTTCTCCTCCTGCCTTCAGTCTTTCCTAGCATCAGGGTCTTTTCCAGTGAGTCAGTTCTGTGCATCAGATGGCCAAAGTATTGGAGTTTCAGCTTCAGCATTAGTTCTTCCAATGAATATTCAGGACTGATTTCCTTTAGGATTGACTGGTTTGATCTCCTTGCTGTCCAAGGGACTCACAAAAGTCTTCTCCAACATCACAGTTCACAAGCATCAATTCTTTGGTGCTCAGCTTTCTTTATAGTCCAACTCTCAAATCCATATATGGCTACTGGAAAAACCATAGCTTTGACTAGATGGACCTTTTTTGGCAAAGTAATGTCTCTGCTTTTTAGTAAGCTAAGTTGGTCATAGCTTTTCTTCCAAGGAGAAAGCATCTTTTAATTTCATGGCTGCAGTTACCATCTGCAGGGATTTTGGAGCACCACCCCCCAAATAAATCTGCCAAGGTTTCCCCATCTATTTCCCATGAAGTGATGGGACCAGATGCCATATCTTAGTTTTCTGAATGTTGAGTTTTAAGCCAACTTTTCACTTTCCTCTTTCACTTTCATCAAAAGGCTCTTTAGTTCTTCTTCACTTTCTGCCATAAGGGTGGTGTCATCTGCATATCTGAGGTTATTGATATTTCTCCCAGCAATCTAGATCGAGCCTGTGCTGCATCCAGTCTAGCATTTCTCACGATGTACTCTGCATTTAAGTTAAATAAGCAGGGTGACAATATATAGCCTTGATGTACTCCTTTCCCAATTTGGAACTAGTCTATTGTTTCATGTCCAGTTCTATTGCTTCTTGACCTTCATACAGGTTTCTCAGGAGGCAAGTCAAGTAGTCTGGTATTCCCATCTCTTGAAGAATTTTCCAGTTTGTTGTGATCCAGTCAAAGGCTTTGGCATAGTCAATAAAGCAGATGTTTTTCTGGAACTCTCTTGCTTTTCCAATGATCCAACAGATGTTGGCAATTTGATCTCTGCCTCCTCTGCCTTTTCTAAATCCAGCTTGAACATCAGGAAGTTCATGGTTCACGTACTGTTGAAGCCTGGCCTGGAGAATTTTGAGCATTACTTTGCTAGCATGTGAGATGAGTGCAGTTGTGCGGTAGTTTGAACATTCTTTGGCATTGCCTTTCTTTGGGATTGGAATGAAAACTGACCTTTTCCAGTCCTGTGGCCACTGCTGAGTTTTCCAAATTTGCTGGCATACTGAGTGCAGCACTTTCACAGCATCATCTTTTAGGATTTGAAATGGCTCAACTGGAATTCCATCACCGCCATTAGCTTTGTTCTCAGTGATGCTTCCTAAGGCCCACTTGACTTCGCATGCCAGGATGTCTGGCTCTAAGTGAGTGATCACACTCTCATGATTATCTGGGTCGTGAAGATATTTTTTGTATAGTTTTTCTGTGTATTCTTGCCATCTCTTAATATTTTCTGCTTCTGTTAGGTCCATACCATTTTTGTCCTTGTTGTGCCCATCTTTGCATGAAAAAGTTCCCTTGGTATCTCTAATTTTCTTGAAGGGATCTCTAGTCTTTCCCATTCTATTGTTTTCCTCTTATTTCTTTGCATTGATCACAGGAAGGCTTTCTTCTCTCTCCTTGCTATTCTTTGGAACTCTGTATTCAAATGGGTGTATCTTTCCTTTTCTCTTTTGCCTTTCACTTCTCTTCTTTTCATAGCTGTTTGTAAGGTCTCCTCAGATGACCATTTTGCCTTTTTGCCTTTGTTTTTCTTGGGGAATGTCTTGATCACTGCCTCCTGTACAATGTCACAAACCTCCATCCATAGTTCTTCAGGCACTCTGTCTATCAGATCTAATCCCTTGAATGTATTTGTGACTTCCACTGTATAGTCATAAGGGGTTTGGTTTAGGTTATACCTGAATGGTCCAGTGGTTTCCCCTACTTTCTTCAATTTCAGTCTGAATTTGGCAACAAGGAGTTCATGATCTCAGCCACATTCAGCTCCCAGTCTTGTTTTTGCTGACTGTATAGAGCTTCTCCATCTTTGGCTGTGAAGAATATAATCAATCTGATTTTGGTATTGACCATCTGGTGAGGTCCATGTGTAGTCTTCTCTTGTGTTGTTGGAAGAGGTTGTTCGTTATGACCAGTGTGTTCTCTTGGCAAAACTCTGATTGTGAGATTAAAACCAGTTTATTCTACCATCCATGTTTCACTAACAGCCCCTGTGGGCAGCAACCGTATCACAGGCTGACAAGAGATAATCCTGCAGGTTGAGTAATGGTCTGTTTAAAAAGCAGGCAAGCTTAGAGTTTCAGATTTCCATAACCAATTATTAAAGTTGTGGCATCTGAAGGGCCGTTCAGTTTAGTGGGTAATTAGGCACGAGGAATGCTGGACACATGATGTGTGATGGGGTCAGATTTCATCAGCTTTTGCAGTGTTCCTAGAGTGCCAGGTTTGTTCTGAGTGTTTCACATGGGTCATTTAATTTTTTAAAAGGCTTTACTTCTTTTTTTGAACCCCAATACTGTGGCCACCTGATATGAAGAACTGACTCACTGGCAAAGATCCTGATGCTTGGAAAGATTGAAGTCAGGAGAAGGGGACGACAAAGGATGAGATGGTTGGATAGCATCACTGACTTGATGGACTTGAGTTTGAGTAAGCTCTGGGAGTTGCTGATGGACAGGGAAGCCTGGTGTGCTGCAGTCCATGGGGTTGCAAAGAGACGGACACAACTGAGTGACTAAACTAAACCTTTTTTTTAAAAAATTATTTTTGGCTGTGCTGAGTCTTTGTTGTTGCACACAGACTTGCTCTACTTGCAGTGAGCAGGGCCTGTTCTCTAGCTGTGGTCCTCGGGCTTCTTCTTGTGGCAGCTTTTCTTCCTGTGGAGCACAGGCTGTACAGCATGTGGGCTTAGCATTTGTGGCACTTAGTTGCCCCACAGCATGTGCAATCTTTCCAGACCAGGGGTCGAACCTGTGTTCCCTGCATTGGCAGGCAGATTCTTAAGCACTGGACCCCAGGGAACTCCTGGTTCATTTAATTTTTACATATTATTTCTATATTTACAGTTCACTAAATGTTGTAGAATGTAGCAAGGTTGAATGGACTTTTCAGAGTGTGTGTTTAGCTAATAAGGGAGGTGCTTTGCCCTCATACCCAGCATCTTTAAAGAGGTTCCTATTCTGCTGCCCTTTAAAAAAAGAAAAGATTATTTTTTGGCTGTGGCAGGTCTTCCCTGCTGTACGAGGGCATTCTCTACCTGCAGCGAGCAGCAGCTACCCTTTGTTGAGTGCTCGGGCTTCTCTCTGCGGTGGCTTCTCTTGTTGCAGAGCACAGGCCTTAGGTGCATGGGCTTCGCAGTTGCAGCAGAAGGGCTCAATCGTTGCGGTGCAGGGGCTTAGTTGCTCCATGGCAGGTGGGACCTTCCTGGACCAGAGATCAAACCAGTGTCCCCTGCACTGCAAGCTGAATTCTACCACTGGACCACCCACGGAGCCCCTACTTGGCTGCCTTTGACCAGGGAGCCGTCTGGCAGCTGTTACCTGCCTGTAACAGCCAGTGAGGCAATCCGCTTGTTTACATCACACAGCAAGGACACACTGGACCGGGTCTGGATCCTGGACCTCTGACTCCATCTCGGGTTTCCATGCAGGTGGACCCTAGTGCGCTGGTATTCTGACTTTCAGACCCGACTTCTCGTGACTTGTGGTTGTCCGTTCCCAGGTGCCCCCTGGCCTCAGTGTGGTGGCCAGTGTCCAGGTGGGCAACGCCCTGGGGGTGGGAAACAAAGGACAGGAGTGGCACTCCTGCGTCACCAGCCTCCTGTGCATGGTGTGATGAGGCTCAAGGCTGCCTTCCTGATTTTTAGCTGAGTTAAATTTGTGGATCACGAGTTCTCCAGGAATTGGCTTACATATGTAAACTCAACTGAAATTTTATTCTTTATGTTGTCTCCAGTTTACTCAGTTAAATAAAATTCTTGACTATGATTTTCTGTTATCAGGTGCCAACTAAATACTGTTCTCCTGGGCCCTAAAGGGAATCATTGCAAATGCAGTTGTGACCATGTGCAGGCTCCTTTCTGATGAGCATCTGTGTACCCGGCCCTCCAGGTCCCTGCACCCCGACCCCTGGGCAGTCTGAATGTTATAGAGCCTGAGCAGTTAGAGAAGATGTCATCTTATTGAGCATCTTTTCTATGAGAAAAAGGAGTTAGAATCACTTCAGTGATTTTCAGTTCAGTTCAGTCACTCAGTCCTGTCCGACTCTTTGCAACCCCATGAATCGCAGCACACCAGGCCTCCCTGTCCATCAACAACTCCCGGGAGTTCACTCAAACTCACGTCCATTGAGTTGGTGATGCCATCCAGCCATCTCATCCTTTGTCGTCCCCTTCTCCTCCTGCCCCCGATCCCTCCCAGCATCAGAGTCTTTTCTAGTGAGTGAACTCTTCGCATGAGGTGGCCAAAGTACTGGAGTTTCAGCTTTAGCATCATTCCTTCCAAAGAATGCCCAGGGCTGATCTCCTTTAGAATGGACTGGTTGGATTTCCTTCAGTCCAAGGGACTCTCAAGAGTCTTCTCCAACACCACAGTTCAAAAACATCAATTTTTCAGCGCTCAGCTTTCTTCACAGTCCAACTCTCACATCCATACATGACCGCTGGAAAAACCATAGCCTTGACCAGACGGACCTTTGTTGGCAAAGTAATGTCTCTGCTTTTCAATATGCTGTCTAGGTTGGTCATAACTTTCCTTCCAAGGAGTAAGTGTCTTTTAATTTCATGGCTGCAGTCATCATCTGCAGTGATTTGGGAGCCCCCCCAAATAAAGTCTGACACTGTTTCCCCATCTATTTGCCATGAAGTGATGGGACCAGATGCTATGATCTTCATTTTCTGAATGTTGAGCTTTAAGCCAACTTTTTCACTCTCCTCTTTCATCAAGAGGCTTTTTAGTTTCTCTTCACTTTCTGCTATAAGGGTGGTGATTTTAGGTGATTTAAAGGTGACTTTAGCTGCCTTTTCCTGGACAGTGAGAAGAAACACTTAGATTTCTTAAGTCACTGACACAGGTGTCCCATGAGAAGTCGGTACTAGGGTTACTTCTACTTCCTGCTGAGTCTTCAGTATCTTCCAGGTGTCTGTGCCTTTGTAATGGGATCTTACTTGCTGCTTTAAAGGATGTGGTTGCCTCTGCATTTACAAGTGACAAGTATGTACATCTTCTGGAAGGACACTGTAGATTTTATGCCTGCTTTCTTCACTGTACTTTTCTCTCTCTGAGAGGTGAGTGGCATTTCACTCTACAGGAAAATCTGTAGTGCAGCCAGGACTGAGAACCAGAGCTGAACTTGAACAGGTTTGAATGAAGGAAGCCTGAGGAAACCCCCTCCATCCCTCCAATCAATCATTTATCAAACCAAAGTGGGGTTTCTCTTGTGCTCAGTGTGTTTGTGCTCAGAGTGTGGAAAAACCTCACCCCCAGACAGGCAGTTTCCTGTCCAGGGCACGCTGTGACAGCAAGCCCTCCTGAATCACCTGGGTGGTGTTTGTGCAGACCACTGACTCAATCTTAGTTGAATTTCATGACATTTTCTGTGATGATGTGTTTGCATAGTTATTTAGGCAGTTACTAATAAGTGTCCTGAATAAACCAAATCTTGATGAAAACACTTCAATAATTTTCACAGTTGCCCCAGATTATGCTTTTGAAGCTGGCTTTACTGCTGTAAAGTGTGCTCATCTTGTGTCACTGATTTTAGACCAGAGCTTAAAATGTAGAATCTCAGGACTAATGAGGTGGTCAGCTGGAGGAACAGAAACTAGATTTACCCTCCTGTCTTAAGCAGCAAAAAATCTAGACAAAATCTATTTTGTGAAAAATGGCTTTCAGACTCTGGACCACAGGCAGCACACGTGGATCCAAGGGGCAGCATGGAAGGGGGCCCGTGACTGCCTGGCTTACCACAGGGGAGCAGTTTCCAGGACAAAGTGCAGACGGGGGCATCTCCTTGGGCTGAGGAAATGGAGCTGGGAGTCGGGGGAGCTGTGTGATTTGGAGCCTCCGCCATCTTGAGTTCATAAAGACCTGAAGGCAGTGCTCGCAGCTCCACTTAGAGCAGGACTGCGTCCACTGTGCCTTGTTCTACTGACGGACTTTGGCTGAACTACCACCTTGTTTGTTTTGGCTGTGCTGGGTCTTTGCTGATGTACGCCAGGGGCTTGTTCTTGTTGTGGTGTGTGAGCTGGCTTCTCACTGAGGTGCTTCTCTTGGAGAGCAGCCCCTGGGGCACTCAGGCTTCAGCAGTAGCGGCACATGGCCTTAGTTGTCCCAAGGCATGTGCGATCACCCTGGACCAGGGACTGAACCTGTGTCCCCTGCATCGCAAGGCGGATTCTTAACCACTTGACTGGCAGGGACGCCCAGTGAGGTTTTATCATGCCCTCATTTTCTCAGATAGGAAAGAAGTGTTTGGCCTGGGTGGGCTGGCCACTCTGCCAGGTAAGCACAATTGCACAGAGCCATGGGTTTCCAGTCATGACTACTTTCTTTTCCTCCAACGGGGACAGTATTTCCCTAGTGAGCCAGGTAATGCTATCTTTGCTGCTTTTCATCTGTTTGATGCACTTGCTCTGAGTACTGGTGGTTTTACTGTCTGCCACACTAGCATACTTTGTGTTTCTGGTTTTTAATTAAATGCCGATGATTTAATTTTCAAAAAGAGAGAGCTCTAGCTTCATGTGGTTGGAGCCATTGGAGGGATAGGTGAGTGACGTGATGTGTGGCATCTGGGGTAGGAGAGCCCCGGGCTAGCCGGCCTCCCCTATTGTATCTGGGCCCGGACATTCTGTATAACTCTGGCTATGTGGTGACTCCTCCAAGGCAGGCCATGCTACCTTGGAGTCAGTCCTGACCATGAGAAGATCCTTCTCCCGCCTGATCTTCTGTAGGCTTAGGGGTATTTGAAGACCCTTCTGCTGAACCCTAGAGTCATCCTGTGAAGCTTATTCCTGGTTTAGCAATGGGTCCTCATGACATGATTTCTGGGTCCACTTGCCATCTTTCTGCTGTGTCTCAGTCACTCTGGAGACCTGGTGCTCGTGACTGGATCCTGGCTATGGCAAGAATGTGACAGAGTAAGACAGTCATCATCCCACTGGCTGTGGGCATTCTAGAAGCCCAATTGCATTAATATTTTCCAGCTATGATATCAGACTAGTTTTTGCTGAGAGTTCCACCCATGAAACCTCTACATTTTAAAAATACTTATTAACTATTATGTTTTATTTTTTTAAATTGGTCAATTGATAGGTTATTCTTTGGCCAAACCATGAGGTTCATGGGATCTTAGTTCTGTGACCAGGAATTGAACCTGGGCTGTTGGTCGTTAAAGTGCAGAGTCCTAACCACTAGACTGTCAGGGAGTTCCCTTTGGGAACTATAGTTAGAGATTTAAATGCTGTTATCTGGCAGACTTCTGAGGAAAGCTGCTGTAGTTGTTGTTAACGTAATTTTAGAAGCATATGTTCTCCTTTGTCTCTAAGGCAGGGCCCTGTTTTGAGATAGGATGTGTGACTGTACTCAGCGCGTGAAATGCCAGGTGGTGTTCTGACCTGACCGGTGACACATGAATGACCGCAGTGTCAGCTGTTTTCCTTCCCTTTGGGGCACCTCTGGTGGAGTCCTGAGAGGAGCAGGGTGCTTTCCTGAGTTCCACGGGTTACTATGTGTGTGGCTATCTCCCTGGAACATCTCTGATGTCTGCTGCTAATCGTGGGATGACAGGTATGTGTCTGAGTCTGAGGTGACTTGCCTCGGATCCTGCTTGTCATGTTAACATAAACTGAGATACAAAGCAGTTATCTGCAAAGTGACCCTTGTGGAATAGGAAAAATTATTTCCTCCCTAAATAGTTATTTTGCGTATAGAATTTACACTTTGTATATTTGGTATACAAGAACAGTTTGTGTATTAAGCACACAAAAACACTGGAAATGTCCACTTGAGGAAAATAAACGCGACCATGCCCCCAGGATGAGACCAGGATCTAGTAAGTAATCACACATTTACTCCATTTGGGTTAAGTGATGTGAATGCTGTGAGCACCTGCGATGGGCTGGAGGGAGCTGGCTGGGAACAACTCTGAGTCATGACGCAGTAGCTCAGATCTGGGACATGTCTAGAATCACTAGACAAGGTGAGCCCCGTTTGTTGGAAAAGGTTCTTTCTCTATTGAATGGTCTTGGCACCCTTGTCAAAAATCAGTGGGCCAGAGATGTGAGGGTTTATTTCTGGCCTCTGTTGTGCTCTATTTGTCTCTGTCTGGCTCATGCCAGTACAACACTGGATTACTGTAGCTGTGCAAGTTGCTTCTATGAAAATTTTTATTGAAGTAGAGTTGGAGAAGGCAATGGCACCCCACTCCAGTACTCTTGCCTGGAAAATCCCATGGACGGAGAAGCATGGTAGGCTGCAGTCCATGGGGTTGCTAAGAGTCGGCATGACTGAGCAGCTTCACTTTCACTTTTCACTTTCATGCATTGGAGGAGGAAATGGCAACCCACTCCAGTGTTCTTGCCTGGAGAATCCCAGGGACAGGGAAGCCTGGTGGGCTGCCGTCTATGGGGTCTCACAGAGTTAACATGACTGAAGCGACTTAGCAGTAGCAGCAGAGTTGTTTTACAATGCTGTGATTTCTGCTCTGCAGCAGAGTGACTCAGTTATACAAACATATACATTCTTTTTCATTTTCTTTTCCATGATTTATCATCCCAGGATATTGGATATAGTTGCCTGTGCTATACAGTAGGTCCTTGTTGTTTATCCATCCTGTATGTGATAGTTCACATCTGCTAATCCCAAACTCCCAAGGCCCCCACCCCTAGGAACCCCAAATCTCTTCTCTCTGTCTGTAAGTGTTTCTGTTTTGTAGGAAAGTTCTTCTGTGTCATGGGGCTTCCCTGGTGGCTCAAATGGTAAAGCATCTGCTTGCAGTGCAGGATACCCAAGTTCGATCCCTGGGTTGGGAAGATCCCCTGGAGAAGGAAAAGGCAACCCACGCCAGTACCCTTGCCTGGAAAATCCCATGGACAGAGGAGCCTCATAGGCTACATTCCATGGGGTCACAGAGTCGGACACGACTGAGCAACTTCATTTCCACTTTTGTCATATTTAAGATTCCTAGGCAGTAAGTTTTGAAATCAGAAAGTGAAGTCTTCCAATCTTCCAAATTTGTTCTCAGTTTTTTGTTGTGGCCATTTTTTTTTTTTTTTTTTTTTCAGGGCCCCTTGCATTTCCATATGAGATCAGCTTTTCCATTTTTCCTCAAAGGCCACTGGAAGTTTTTTTTTTTTTTGGGGGGGGGGCTTGTGCCGTACAGCTTGTGGGATCTTAGTTCCCCAACCAAGGATTGAACCTGGACCCTTAGCAGTCAAAGTGTCAAGTCCTCACCCATTGGACCGCCAGGTAATTCTAGAATTTTTATCAGGGTTGCACTGAATCTTCAGATGGCTTTGTGGAGAATTTTGAAGTTTTTATTAGGATTGCATTGAATCTGTTGGTTTGCTTTGGAGAGAATACTGCCATGTTAAGTCTTCCTACCCATGAACAGAGACTGTCTTTCCATTTATTTAGGCCTTTCTTACATCAGTGTTTTGTAGTTTCAATGTATATGTCTTTGACTTCCCTGGTTAAATTTATTCCTAGATATTTTATTCTTTTGGATGCTCCTGAAATTTTCTGAATTTCATTTTCAAATTGTTCTTGCTGGTGTATTAAAACACAGGTGATTTTTGTTGTTGATCTTGTAAGTTTGCTGAATTCATTAATTAGTCCTAGTATTTTTGTGTGTATGAATTCTTCAGGATTTTCTATATATACGGTCATGTCATATACAAACAGTTTTACTCCTTCTTTACCAATTTCAATGCCCTTTATTTTTTCTAGCCTTATCGTTCTAAAATAGGATTTTAACATTTTTAATTTTCAGTTTCATTTACTTTTTAAAAAAGTTTTAATTGGAGTACAGTTGATTTACAATGTTGTGTTGATTTCTGCTGTACAGCAAAGTGAATCAGTTACACATATGCATATTCTTTTTTTACAATAGGTCATTACAGAGCAATACTTTTATTTTTAATTAAAAAATAACATAGAACTTCCCTGGTGGTCCAGTGTCAGACCCTGCTTTTCCAATGCAGGGGGCGCCAGTTTGATCCCTAGTCAGGGAACTAAGATTCCCATATGCCATGCGGTGCAGTCAGGGAAAAAAAAAAAAAAGTACAGCTATAATTTACAGGATGCGAGATAATTTTTCCTGAAGGGCTTTTGCAGAAATACATTGTTTATGTACATTATGTTGTTTATGAAATTTATGAAGACATCAGATACTATCTCCCGTTTGCTCCATCTGACACCTGGAAAAGCTGGCGCCCGAACAGGTGAAGCAGTTTCTCACAGACAGCAGGTAAGGAGATAAGATTTGAGCCCAGACAGTTGCCCCTAGAGCCACTCTAGTTTCTGTGGTGTGGGTGGTCTCCCCGAGGTTTGAGTCCCTCATTCACCCCACAGACTCACTGACACCGGTGTACGGCAGCCTGGGCAGTGCTGGAACCCAGGGAACATAAAGATAAGCAGGCAGGATCCCCGTCTGCTCTGAGCTCACCCCAGGCTCATGGTGTTTTCTCTCTCTGTTCTTTGGCACTTTCCCCACCTTTTGCTCTCAGGATGCAGGCATCCCCTGAGGGCTGAGAGATGATCCTCTTGTTGTCCTGTTCCTACTCTCCTCCTTGGAAGGTGTGGGGTTCAGCCTGGTGCCCGGGGCTCTCAGCTCTGGACCCGACTTGGTACCTAAGCTCCTGGCTGCCCAGATGTTCGCAGGCTGTCTCACTGATGTCTTGGTTCAGGCCCCCAGGCGAGAACTCTGCCCAGGTCAGGCTGCCAAGTCTTAGCCAGCTCCAACTGTGAGAGCTCAGGCTTATCGCACTTTCAGAGGTTAGGAGGTGAGAGTTTGTAAGGGCCGTGGCATTTATCTTAGCGTTTGTCATCTACAGTAACCACTGCACCCACTCAGGTGCTATTCATTACACTCATTAAGGGCATCTGCTCAGTACCCAGTTTCCTGTTGGGGGTACTGCAGAGAGGAGGTGCTTGAGGCAGATTCTGTTTTCCAGACACTTCATTTCTTCCTTAGGGAAATTCTCCCCTCCTGGGTTTCATCTCAGGATAGCACCAGAAGATCTCTAAGTCCAGCTGCCCAGCAATCCTTGGCCTGGAAGACATCTGTGTTCTTATAAAGTGGGCACCCCTCTGACCACCTCAGCTCTTACAAATATTTACGAGCATTTTGGAAATGTTAGGCTCTGCTCAGTGTACTTTTCATCATTTTCCTTCTTCTTGTTAAGTTTACGCCCAGACATATCATCCTTTTGTTGTCATTGCAGACAGAGGCCTTCCCTTCCATTATATAATCTAAGTGGTGGTTGTTTGTATGTATGAGGCCTGTTAACTACTGTATGTGAATGTAGCTTGTTAAAACTCTGAATTCAAGTAGCTTTTAGTTGACTCCTGGGTATTATAGGCAGTTGTTTAGTTGCTAAATCGTGTCTGACTCTTTGCGACTCCATGGATTACAGCCTGTCAGGCTCCTCTGTCCATGGGATTTCCCACTGGAGTGGGTTGCCATTTCCTTTTCCAGGGGTCAAAGACCAGGGATCGAACCTGTGTCTTCTGCGTTGACAGGCGGATTCTTACCACTGAGCTGCCAGGGAAGCCCCACTGAAGCAAACCACCATATAATACTTTTATATTCCCCTTATCAAAGGTTATACCACGCATTTCTTTTCTTGCCTAATGCCTGTAGTAGAATAAATTGTTGTGGTGTTAGTGGAAATGCTTGTCTTGTTCAGGACTTTAGCAGAGAAATATCAGAAGCCCTAGTTCTAAGCAGCGTGCTGGATTTTGGCCTGACATACACATATACATGGGAGGATCCCCTGGAGGAGAAATGGCAACCCACTCCAGTATTCTTGCCTGGGAAATCCCATGGACAGAGGAGCCTGGTGGGCTACATACAGTCCATGGGTTGCAAAGAGTTGGACACAAGTTAGCAACTAAACAACACACACATACAATATTAAACACATAATAAATCCATGAATGCATGTCATCTTAACGATGCTCAAGAAATATTCATGGAGTCTGTATTGAAAGTTTCCAACAAAAATGGTTGAGCATTTTGTCAAATGTATTACATGTCATGTAAATAGAAAGTTTTACTCCTTCCTAATTTTTTCTGCCTTCTCTGGCAAGAATGTCTGCTATAGGATTTTAACATTTTTTTCTCTTTTCTCCTCTAGTAGTACTTTTTTATTTCTTCAAATTTTTTACTTGTTAGATGATGTATAATGTATATAGATGATATACAGGTGTATAATATAGTAGTTCACAACTTTAAAAGATTATAATAGCTATAAATGGAACGCTAAGTATTTACTATATTCTCTGTGTTGTACAATATATCCTTGTAGCTTATTTTATATGTAATAGTTTGTACCTCTTAATCCCCTACTCCTATCTTGCCCCTCCCTGCTTCTCTCTCCTCACGGGTTAACTACTAGTTTGTTCTATCTGTAAGTCAGTTTCTTTTTTGTTATATTCACTGCTTATATTTTTTAGATTCAACATATAAGTAATATCACATAGTATGTATATCTTTGAATGCTTTACTTACTTAGCATAATGCCAAGTCCATCCATTTTGCTGCAAATGGCAGAATTTCATTTCTTCATTTTTTATCACTGAGGAATATTCTATTATATGTATACACACACACACACACACACACACACACCCCTTTATTCATCTTTTGGTAAATACTTAGGTGCTTCCTCATCTTGCCAGTTGTAAATAATGCTGCTGTGAACACTGGCGTGCATGGATCCTACTGAATTAATGTTTTTGTTTTGTTCAAATACATATCCAGCAGCGGAATTGCTGGATCACTTGGCAATCTTATTTTTTGTTTTTCTGAGGAACCTCTGTACTGCTTTCCACAGTAGCTGCACTCACTTACATTCCCAACAGTGCACGCGGACTCCCCTTCTCCATATCCTTGCCAACACTTACATTCTTTTTGATGATGGCCATTCTGATAGGTATGGGTGATCTCTCATTGCGGTTTTGATTTGTGTTTCCCTGATGGTTAACGATGTTGCGCCTATTTTCTGTGCCTGTTGGCCATCTGCAGATCATCTCTGGAAAAATTTCTATTCAGTTCTGCCCATTTTTTGATGTTGAATTGTATGAACTATTTATATATGTTGGATGTTAACCCTGTACCAGTCACATCATTTGTAAATATTGTCTCCCATTCAGTAGGTTTTCCTTTACATTTTGTTGATAATTTCCTTGGCTGTGGGAAAGCTCTTAAGTTTCATTAGGCCCTATTTGTTTATTTTTGCTTTTGTTTCAGGAGATGGACCCAAAAAATTGCTACGCTTTATGTCAAACACTGTTCAGTTCTTTGTTTCTAGCACTTCATACACTACCCAACGCAAACAAAGCCAGGAAATACTTGTTAAATCCACACGTAAAGCAGCCAACAGTTTTGGGGGTGTTTATTGATGGATTGATTGCCAATGATGGTGGTAAGCTTGAATCAGACCCTGGTCCATAATTATCTAAAACTTTAGGGAAGTTATATTAACTGCAGTTTCCATCGTGGATCCAGTGGTTACAGAAAGATGTCGATGTGGTAGGAGCAGAAGTGCAGAACACCTAAATGGGCTGCTCGCTGCCCACCCACAGGTCTCTGGTCCGGGCTGATAGTCTTCCAAACCCTCTTCTACCTGGTGTATGTCTGGAGGATTGACTGGAACCACGCGGCAGAGCAGGTACCAGCGCAGGGGCCCCTGGAGGAGGGGAGTGTGCATGTGCATGCGTGCTGTGATTCCAGGGCAGGCAAGGACTCTTCCAGGGTGAGGATGGTAAGAAGCCCGCAGACAGCAGGACGCACTGTGACTCGTGAAGAGGCATCGGACGTGAGAGTAAGGGCTAAAGGAAACCTGTGTCCTCAGTACGGAGCTAATTTCTCCTCTGCTAAGCAGGCACAGCCAGAGAGTTAGCTTGGAAACTAATGTGTGAGGTCGTCTTGGGAGAACAGTAGTGCTTCCTGTTTTTCCTGATCTGTTGTCTAGTTCTAGCGTCTCAAGGATCTTTGCTCCATGGTTTCCTGAGAAGCAGATGCCAAGTGTCTGTGGTCAGGGAGGTCCATAGGGGCAGAGCCTGTCCTGTGGGTGGAAGACCGGGATCCTGACACTCGAGGTGTCTCTGGGTTGAAGGGTGAGCCCTGCCAACTGTGTCAGGCTCAGGGTGAGATGGTGGGAGGTCAGCCGAGGGGAGATGTCATGGATACGGGGACGTGAGGAGTAGCCGAGGGGCGCAGACCACTTCTGTCCATGCCCTGACCGCCTTGAGGCTCCCGGGCCCTCATGACTGCTCATGGGGGCAGGTCACGTGCTCCCCCACTTCAATGTGGTCCATGGAGGCAGAGAGTGTACAGGGCGTCGTTATTTTCGTGAGCTGATGCTGGGGAGGACGACAGTGGTCTCTAGTGTCGTGTTCACTGTCACTGTCAGGACTGAGCAAGACTGTGCTCGGGGCAGAAACTTCTAGCATAGCTCCTGCAGAAGCATAACCACAGTCTGACCACGGAACTGGCCAGCATGGCTGTACTTTGTTTACCTCTGACACAGGTTTGAGCCAGTATGCGAGGGACAAAGAGGCCATATCCAGCTCCATAGGTGAGGGGGTGTCCTCTAGTATTCTCACTTCTGTCTTTCCTACCTGGAGCTCAGAGTCGCTGGTACAGGAGCCCCTGCTGCCTGCCCAAGTGGCTAGTCCTGCCCTCTGACCAGGAGATGGGCTCCAGGCCCCCGCTGGGGTGTGGCTACTGTGGCCCGTGTTAACAGCCAGTGACTGACGGCCACGTGGGCTCATGTCATACCCAGGAATGCCTTCACTCAGACTCCCACATAAGTAAATATCATCTTCCTATTCTGTACAAACAGATCTGTCCATCCTGGAGAAAGAAGCACCGGCTGGGGCCATCCTGCTGGACCTCATCTGACCTGAGAGCCAGACTGTGCAGCTGATCAGGGCAGCCCCTGCCATGACGTCCTGACGGGGACTCAGCTGACTGTGTTAGGGTGGGGCGGCTGTAGTTTTGCCTGTTGCTGTCCTCGCAGTGGGAATTTTAATAACTCTTCACTGACCGTGGCTGAAATGGAATCATCCCAGCCCCAAACTACAAATGAGAACGATATGCCACACGTGCAGCATGGGAGGTGAGCTCTTCACCTCAACCATGGCTTCGGTCCCAGCTGAGCAAGAAAAGGATGCCAGCTTCATGTTCTTATTCTGAGGATTCACATTATCATCCTGGACATCAAGAAAAGTGTTATAATTTTAAGTGAACTTTTCTCCCAAACGTTAGCTCTTATCGTGGTTTTTAAGTCTGCACGTCTGGTGTCCCTGGCTGGCTGTGTGCTTTATCTCACCTTACATTTAATACCTTCTGTCTTCCAGGAGAGCAGGTCCTCCAGCAGTAACTGCTGGCCACGGGGTGTGTGTGGCACTCTTGCGTGTCCAGTCTCATGTGTGAGTGTGCATGAAGTCCTGTCTTGGGCAGTGCCATACAAGCTTTTAAAAAAATAAACATTTAAAAATACATGCTCAGACTAAGTGGTAACTTGTAGCTTACTGACTTTTAAGAAATTTGTTAAACTTTTGTATTATTAAAAGGTGACTCTTGTGTCCTGCTGCTCAGCTCCCAGGTGCTGGCAGGTATGACCCCAGTGCCTGCTGAAGGTTTTTAGAGCCTTTAATAGGGAATGTGACCAACCAAACAGAAAATCCTAAAAACGACTGACACTGGCGCTTCCCCAGCATGAAGCCCACCGATGACCTGGAGAGTAGTCCTCCCCAGGGCCACACACCTGCCCCCCTCACCCCACCAGAGGAGAGCAGGCAGGAGAACCCCGATACTGTCACCTGCAGGCTGCAGACTACGATCCAGCAGGACAAAGTTCTGAGGTAAAAGTCACATAACAGGAAAGGAACCTTCAAGCACATAATTCAGTGACATTAGCCAGTGCATCAGTGGTCTTTATCATTATGCTGCCCTGTATGGTGTGCAGTGTCTCACTGACATTACTACAGTTTCAGTGCACGTCACTAACGACATCCCTCCGCTTCTCGTAGGGTTACTGCCCAGCTCTGTGATGGTTTGGAGACACGTGCCCATTCATCTATGGGCTTGTCTTTCTGCTGTGGGACATACCGTCTGGGTGCTGGGCCCCCATCAGACCTATGGTTGCAGTATTCTCCCCACCTCCCAATTCTGCCAGCTGTCTATGCACTTTCTTGACAGTGTCTACTCTTTGCACATAAGTTTTTGATTTTGATGAAGCCCATTTTTTTCTTGCTTCCACTTTTGCTGTCATATCTAAAAATCCATTGCCATGTTGTCACAAAAAGATTTAAGTGCTGTTGGAATATAGACTATTATAGAAGAAATTTAAAAGTTAAGAGACTCTGTGTTTCTAGTCTGACATTTAAGGAGCTTGGCAGTCGTCACCTTGTCCTCAAACAAGAGCAGCAGGATTCATGTCTCTTCTGGCGCTAAACGTCCAGGGCTCACACACACCGCAACTGATGCTCCAGACCTTCCTGCGCCAGTGGGGCGTCCAGTCACTCCACTCGACTCCGACACTATATGGGGTTTGTCTCAGGCCCCACAGGTTAAGGGCTCAGGCCCCAAGACTCCCCCACTTAGAAGCCACTGCAGGTCCAGGCCACCCGTACTTTTGACAGGCCATCTATAAATGGGTTTCTGTGACCACTCCTCTGTGACTCCCTGCCCTCAGTTGGCTGGAACAGCTTATAGGGCTTAGGAATATATGCCCCATGGAAGCAGTGCATAGGGAAGGTACAGAAGTGATGGTGCTCTGGTGGTCTTTCTGATGACCAACCACCCTCCTAAAGCTACCCAGGGTAGCTACCCCCAAGAGTCGCTGAATTAGCATAAACCCTACCCAAACTGTTCTACAAAGCACAGTCTACCTCTCCACTTGTTTCAGCCATTAGACAAATGGAGATGAAAACCCCGAGGAGATACGAATATGCGTGTGCTTGGTGGCTGTAATAAACACAGACACAAGCGCTGCTGCAGACAGGGAGAAACTGGACCCTCTGACATTAGCGGGAGGAACCTCAACAGAGCAGCCATCACTGAAGGTGAGACAGTTACCACATGACTCAGCAACTGCACTCCTTGGTGTGTACCCAGAGAACTGGACACACAGGTCCACACAGAAGCTTCTACGTTCAGAATAGCCAAAAACTGTAGGAGCAAACTATAATATTCAAAATGCCCTAGTTTTCAATACAAAATTATCCATGCAAAGACTTGGGAATGAATGGCCGTATATCAGGAAGAAAAGATGACAGAAATTACCCCCGAATGTGCCCAGACAAGGACCAGAGAAGTAAAGGGACTGAGGGGCATGATGTCTTAACAAAGAGAGAAAATGTCAACAAAGTACAGGAACCAAACAGGAAGCCTGGCAGCGAACAGCATCATGATACCTGAAATGGAAGCGTCATTGCAGCAGACTAGAGAAGCAGGAGGAAGCCAGCGGACCTGAAGCCATCTGGGCATTCACAGCTCAGTGCAGCTGTCTGATGCTGACGGGAGTCAACATCTTACCCCACAGGTGAGAACCACGTCTCCAAGAAGACCCTTCAGATGCCCAACGTGAGCAGACATTTAGGAAAGGCCACGAACACCGCAATGAGACACCACCTCACACCTGTCACCATGGCTGTAATCAGAAATAAATGTTTTCAAAGTAAGTGTTGGTGAGGACGCAGAGATATCTGCAATTCCTGCGCATTGCTGCTAAGAAGGTAAATTGAGCAGCTACAGTGGAAAAGTTTGGCAGTTCCTCAAAAACTGAAATGTAGAAATACCACATTATTTAGCAATTCTACTAGATTATACCCTGAAGAATTAAAAGCAGAAACTTAAAAAACAAATGCTTGTATATCCGTGTTCATCGCAGCATTACTCACCATTGGTGATTGAAATAACCCAAGTGTCCATCAGAGAAAAATGGATTTATATTCATACAAAGGAATATTATTTAGCTATAAAAAGGAATGAAATTCTGACACTGCTACAACATGGATGGATCTTCAGAACATTATGCTAAGTGAAACAACCCAGATACAAGAGGACAAAATTTGTAGGATTATACTTTCAAGAGGTTCCTGGAATAGGAAAATTCATAGACAGGATGTAGAATAAAAGCTACCAGGGCTGGGAGAGGGGGAAATGCGAGTTGTTATTTAATGGGTACAGGGTTTCTGTTTGGGATGAAAAAGATGTGGAGATGGGTAGTGGTGATAACCGGACAACATTCTGAACATACTTAATGCCAGTGAAATCTACTAAAAATCACTAAAATGACATTTTATGCTATATATATTGTAGTACATAGAAAATATGAAAGGCAGAAAAATTAACACTAATATATATACTGTTGTTCTTTGGAAAAGAAACAAATGGAAGAAAAAAGTATTTAAGCGAGTAATAACATGAATGGAGCAGGAGCCAAAGTTGCCAGCCTCCCCAGTGTAGTCAGACAAGCAGGAAATGTGAGGTGCACGTGTTGAAAGAGACAAGAGCCCCATGGTTTACAGGTGGCAAGATCACCAACCCAGAAAACACAGAAAAGCTGAGAAATTACTAGAGCAGATCAGAGGTTTCAGAAAACTCCTAAGAGATAAGGGCAGCTTTAAAAACCATCAGCTTTCCTGTATGTCATCAATTACCAAGTAGAAACTGGTTAAAGACCACATTCAAAACAGCGAAGACAAACACACCCACAGAAAATCTAAACTCCAATAAGGCCTGGCGAGAAGCAGGTAAAATCCGTGAGAAGACATGTGTGTGGATGCTGTGCCCTCCTCTCCCAGGAGGGGGCGGCTGCCTACCTTTCCTTGGCTCCTCTTCCGGGGCCTTGACTCCACAGCAGGCCTGTGTGCTCAGCTCTCTGTCCCAGGGTCAAACGTGTTCCGGTTCCTCCCCAGCCTGCCTTCTGCCTCCTTCTCTGACAGCTGCCCTGCACACTTGGGGCTCCCGGCAGGTGCAGTCACATCTTGTGGGCTGTGTGGCCAATCTGTGCCAGCCAGCCCCCCAGGGTAAATGATCTGCTGCTGCTTTGGTCTGCCTGAACCCTGATTGATGCAAGCGTCACAGAAGACACCGAATCCCACCACTGGGGCTGAAGCAAGCTCGTGGGAAAACAGCTGATCCCGATAAAGCCAGAAATAGATTTTTGAAAAATTACTGAAAATTGTCTCAATTAGTCTTAGCAGCTGTTCCAGAATTAGAAGTATTAATATTCTATTTTCACAGCCTGTGCAGAATTACCTGAAGTGTTACCTTCCTCTCACCCATCTTTCTATTTTATCTCTGCTAGTACATTTAGTAAACAGTAAGATTTATCCAGAACTAGGAACTTGCACAGAGTAAGATTCAGAATACTGACTCCATCTAACTCTGCATCTTTAAACAAGGTTGTCACTGTCCTCAGTTTGCCCAACTGTGACATATGGACAACATATTCCCTGCCTCTATTACATGAGATGGTCATAGAAAGCTCTTGAGCAGAAGGGTTATTTACCACAAAGCAGAAATCAATGTTAGCAATGATTATTTTGGTCATTCTTTATTAAAAACATTTTTTTAAAAATGGACAAATGTTTGAAGTCTGGTGTCCCTGGGGCAGAAAGGGCAAAATGCACACCCTCACCCCCAAGCTTGGGCAGCTGTCTGTGATCACTAGTTCTATAGGAGAGCAAAGAGCCAGACACCCTGGAGTGGGAAGTCAAGTCAGCCTTAGGAAGCATTACTACAAACAAAACTGGTGGAGGTGATGGAATTCCAGCTGAGCTATTTAAAATCTTAAAGATGAAGCTGTTAAAGTGCTGCATTCAGTATGTCAGCAAATTTGGTTAACTTAGGACATGTGCTCTAAGATTTCAAAGACTGAATATACAAAATGCATTCCCTGGTGGCTCAGCAGTAAAGAATCCACCTGCCAATGCAGGAGACGCGGGTTTGATCCCTGGGCCAGGAAGCTCCCATGGAGAAGGAAATGGCAACCCACTCTAGGAGTCTTGCCTGGGAAATCCCAAGGACAGAGGAGCCTGGCAGGCTTCAGTCCATGGGGTCACAGAGACACTGAACAACAACAAAGCAGGGGGAATTCACAAGGGTGGGAAACATCCAGACGTTTCCTTCTGCTCCTTGTTTGTTGTTAAGATTTATTTGCTTATCTATGGTTGTGCACGGGTCTCCTCCAATAGCGGCAAGTGGGGGCTACTCTAGTTGCGGTGTGCCGGTTTCTCACTGGGTTAGCTTCTCTCATTGAGGAGCACAGGCTCTAGGACACATGGCCTTCAGTTGCTGCAGCCCATGGGCTCTAGAGCACAGGCTTAGCAGTTGTGGCGCACGACCTTAGTTGCCCCACAGCATGTGGGATCTTCTGTACCAGGGATCGAACCCAGCGGACTCTTTACCACTGAGCCACCAAGGAAGCCCTTGTTGAATGTTTTTTATCATTAAAAGCTATTGAACTTTGTCAAATTTTTTTCTGCATCAGTGGAGATGCTTGTGTGGCTTTTTACCTCTTCATTCTACTAATGGGGGTGTGTGTATATTTGTTATATAATTTATATATATATACATATTTTCAGAGACCCTCTCCCTTTACTTAGTGGTTCTTAATCTCAAAATGACAACCTTGGAAAGGTCATTTCAAGGATGGGTTTCCAGGCTTTCCTAAGCTTGCCAAGTTCTTTTTAATTGATTTTTTAAAGTTATTTTTAATCTATGGATAATTCCTTTACAGTATTGTGTTGGTTTCTACCAAATACCAATATGAATCAGCCATAGGTTTACCTCCGTCCCTTCCCACTTGAACATCCCTTCTACCTCCTTCCCCATCTCACCCCTCTCGGTTGTTACCAAGCCCCCGATTTGAGTTCCCTGAGTCATACAGCAAATTCCCTTTGGCTACCTATTTTACATATGGTAGTATGTTTCCCTGTTACTCTCCATATCTCCCACTATGAATATGTTGTTCTGCTTGATGCTGTCTTACACGTCTTCTAGTCTCTGCTTATTTATCCTCAATCCTTTTTTCCTTTCTGCTCCTCATGCTGGATAATCTCAACTGACCTGTTCTGATAGAATAAAGAGAGTAAACCTGGACTTTGGCCCCCAGTTTCTGGCACAGAACTTTAAAAACCCTTGGACTTTCCTAGGTGATAAGCATGTTTGTATCCTGAGGTGACACATGGAGGGGCCCGTAGACAGCTACAGCACAAGAGCCCGTCACTATAAAAACCAACGACATACGGAAAGGGCTGGAAATTTCAACCTCACCTCTCTGATCCCCCTGAGAGAGGCTAGAGACCACAGTTGATTGTGTGGCTCATGGTGTAATCAATCATAATATCTATGTAAAACTCTGGACTATAAAACCCAAGGGAGCTTCCTGGTTGGTGAGCACTTGATATGCTGGGAGGGTGATGGGCCCAGATTCTGAGAGGAGATGGCCGGGAAATTCTGCATCCTCTCTGGCCCCCAGACCCTGTCTTAAGTATGTCCTCTATCTGGCAGTTCCTGGGTTGTGTCTTTTATAAATTCACAGTCATAAATGTAGCATTTTCAGTGCATTCTGTGATGCATTCCAGCCAAGTACAGGAGGAGACTGTAGGAAATGAATTTCTAGTCTCCTGAGCAGGGAAGTGTGGGTGTCCTGGGGACCCCCATGTGGGCTGGCATCTGAAGGAAGACAGTCTGTGGAGGACACTGCCCTCCAGCAGGTGGCATCTGATGCTGACTCCTGTTAGCTGGTATTAGAACTGGAGAACTGAATTGTGTACACCCAGCTAGTGTCAGCTCCCCTAGGAGTTCTACTTGGTTCCTATACTTCCCATTTCTTTGCTAGAATTCTCTACTTGTTGGGACATCAGGCTCTTGGTTTCCTTTAGCTCTCTGTGCATATTTGAGTCTATTAATGTAAAGTACTTCTCAGAGGGGACTTCCTTGGTGGTCCAGTGGCAAAGACTCCATGCTCCCAACACTGGGGCCCCTGGGTTCAAGACTTGATTAGGGAACTAGAACCCACATTTCACTGAAGTTGGAAGATCCTGCCACACTAAGTCCTGGTGCAATCAAATAAATACATACACAGACATTCTAAAATGTAATAAAGTGTTTCTCAGGGAAGCTCACAGTCTTTTCTTCCTGTGAGGGGGCCATACATTTTTGATTCTTGCATGCCTATTAACTTTGTATTGAAAATTGGGAATTTTGACTATTACTGTCCAGCAATTCTGAAGTCAGATACGTTCTACTCCCACTGCTTGATAAAGATTACTGGGTTTTTGCTGTTGTTTGTTTACTTTAAAAAAATTTTTTTAATTGTTGTTAAAACAGTACTCTTTATTGTGTATGGACGTTGAGTGGTCACCTAGTGATCTGACAGAAATAAGCAGTTTTTGGCTACTCTGAATAGTGCTTTTAGGAGTACTCATGTCTACATTTCTGTGTGGACATGTGTTTTCAATTCTCTTGGGTACGTTCTCAAAGAACAACTGCTGTGTCATGCGGTAACTCGGTCTCACCGAGAAACTGCGACACTGTTTTCCACGGTGGCTGCACATCTCTCCAAACCCGTGCCAACAGTCGTCTGCTTTTTATCACTGCCGCCAAATGCATGTGGCATCGCCTGTGTTTTCATGTGTATGAGTCTAAGGGCAATATATGAGCTTCTTTAACTGCTTACTGTCCATTTTTATATTTTTAGAGGCAGCCACTGTATAATAGACTCTTTGTCCATTTAAAACAATTGACTTAAGTTTTAGAGCAGTTTTGGGCTTAGAGAAAAATTTCACAGAAAGTACAGAGTTCTCATAAATGCTGCTCCTTACACACCCACACAGTTTCTCCTGTTATTAACACTGTGCACTAATAAACTTGTTGCAACTGATGAATAAACACTGCTATGTTATTATTAACCAAAGTCCATAGTTCACATTGGGGTTGATCCTTGCTATCACCCAGTCAGCCATGGGTTCCTCTGGGGTTCCTCTGACAAATGTATTTCACGAACCTATCATGACAGTACCACAGAGTTGGCTTCACTAGCAAAAAACGCCTTCTGCTTCAGGAACTAACCTCTCCCCACCCCCAAGATCCTGGCAGCCACTGATCTGTATAAACCTTCCACAATTTTGCCAGCTCCAGCCTGTCATAAAGCTGGAATCATACACTATGCAGTCTTTTCAGATGGGCTGCTCTCTCTTAGCCATATGCACTAAGGCTCCTCCATGTCTTTTTACCACCTAGTAAAATTCCACTGTATGGATGTGGAAGGGATTATTTATCTAGTCACTGAAAAGGACATCTTTCTTGGCTACTTCCAAGTTTGGGGAGTTAAATCTGCTGGACTTCCCTGCTGGTCCAGTGGTTAAGAATCTGTCTTCCAGCACAGGGGACACTGGTTTGATCCCTGGTCCGTGTGGGAAGCCCATGTGCCACGAGCACTGGGCTCACACTGTGCAGCCTGTACTCCGCAACTACAGAAAAGCCTGCGCAGCAACGAAAACCCGACATGGCCAAAAGCAATAACCAAAAGAAGAGAAACAGAGCTGCCATTAACACGTGTGTTCCAGTGTTCTGTCTAGGTGCAAGTTTTCAACTCATTTGGGTAAATAACTGCACCATGAACACTGGACAATATGGTAAGCCTGTACTTGGGGGTGTGTGCTTAGTCACTCAGTTGTGTCCGACTCTTTGCGACCCCATGGACTGTGGCCCACCAGGCTCTGTCGGGGGGCCAGCGTGAGGAATCCCACCTGTGACAGGGTCACATGGCAAACTCAGATGGCAGGGCAATTTGAGTCATCGGATTTCTCCCTGGTTTTTCCTGAACATGTGCCCCCCAAAATAAGAATTTGTCTGTTTTCCCATTATTTTCTAATTTTCTCTGGAAAAAGTTAATTCTGAGCTTTGGTTTCCTGCATTTGAAAGTGTTTCAGCCCAACCCCCCTTTGATAACACTCTAGCCTGCCTAAACAGGGTCCCCTGACTTTTTGCAAGCTTGTGAATTGCTCACAACCTCCCAACTGTGAGAGGCACAAAAGCCTTAAAGTATCGTAAAGTTTCAGAGCCTTTTCAAATTCATATTGGTGACAGGATTTCACGGTTGACTCAATGATTGCTGCCAGACTTCCTTATTTTTTTATCTATCAGGCACCCAGGAAGATGTAATCAATACATATGGGATATGGAAAAGGATATCTAGTAGTTTTGATGTTAGCAATACTAGACTTTTGCTATAAATCACTGTACTTCCTTTTATTACAAACTGCTGTATTTTTATTTAGTGTTTTCTGAGAGTGGCATTCAGACTTTGGAAAGATTAACACAAATGAGTCTTCTCGTTAACAAAACTTCATCAGAAGAGAGCCATAGAAATGTTAATAGGCCTCTTGGCCAGAAGATAATGTGGACCACCTGAGACTTTTGTAACAGGAGAGTATGCAAAAAAGAAAGCCTTGTCTCAAGGAAGGTCGGGACTGTTACCTCTGTGTAACTCTGCATATTCTATTATGTATAATTTGGGGTATATAAGCTGATTCTGAACAATAAACTCTCTCTTGGAGCCTTATGCCGACGTTGGGTTTCCCCTTTTTTCCCCCTTTTCCCCCTTTCCTTTTTTCCCTTCTCCCTTTCCCTCTTGGAGAGTCTTGTACTGATGCTGGGCTTCCCCCATGTCTCCTATTTTCTCTAATTTCTGGCTGAATTCCCATCTGGGGCGCGGAGGCTCGCCATGTCTACTTACCTGTCCCGGCTGCTAAGATCCGTAAGAGAGAGAACCCAGGGCGGGGCACTCTCCGATATTCAAACGGACGCCGGTGGCCTAACGTAGATGGTGCAAACCTCTTGTCTCGAGGTTTTATTGGCTTTCCACGTAAACCAAGTTATTCAGCCTTCTTTTCTCCATCTTAATTTTCCTACTATACTATTTCTTCCTAATCTATTCTTATATTTCTAAATAAATAAGTTTTTCCTCGCCGACGCCGTCCCCCCTTCGAATTCCCTGGATCCACTGGGGCTGGACCCCGGCAAGGCTCCTCTGTCCATGGGATTCTCCAGGCAAGAATACTGGAGCGGGTTGCCATGCCCTCCTCCAGGGGATCTTCCCAACCCAGGGATCAAACCCAGGTCTCCTTCATTGCAGGCGGATTCTATACTTCTGAGCCAGCAAGGAAGCAAGCCTATGCTTAGCTTTGTAAGAAACTGTCAAACTCCCCCAAGTGGCTCTACTACTGGGGGTTCCTAACAACAATGTATGAACATTCCTGTTGTTCCACATCTTTGCTAACACTGGGTGTTGTTAGCATTCCAGATTTTGGCCATTCTAATAGGTGTGTAGTGGGAACACATTGTTGTTTTAATCTGTAATTTCCTGATGACTTATGGTGTTGAGCCATCTCTTCATATGCTTCTTTGCCATCTGGATATACTTTGATAAGGTCTACTTAGATCTTTTGCCCAGTTTTTAAGCTGGGTTATTTTCCTATTATTGAATTTAAACTGTTCTTTCTACTGTACACTTTGGAGACCAGTCCTCTTTCAGATATGTTTTTACAAAGATTTTTTTTCCTAGTCCTTATTTATTATTTTTTTGGCCACACTGCGTGAAGCATGTGGGATCTTAGTTCCCTGACCAGGGATCAAACCCACACTCCCCGAATTGCAAGCTCTGAGGGACAGCCAGGGCAGTCCCTCTAGTCCCTATTTTATCTTTTCATTCTATTAACAGTGTTTTTATTGCAGAGCAGAAGTTTTTAATTTTTAATGAAGTTCAATTATCAATTTAGCAATGTCCTTGGGCTTCCCTTGTGGCTCAGTTGGTAAAGAATCCACCTGCAGTGCGAGAGACCTGGGTTCGATCCCTGGATTGGGAAGATCCCCAGGAGAAGGGAAAGGCTACCCACTCCAGTATTCTGGCCTGGAGAATTCTGTGGATTGTATAGTCCATGGGGTCACAAAGAGTCAGACATGATTGAGCGACTTTCACTCTATATAAATCAGTCATAATTCCAAAGAAAAATCACTATTTTTGCTGCATTTATAAAAACAATCAGGTCAGGATAAGACTAAACTTATTTTATAAACAAATTAGTCTTACTAATAATGACATTTGAGAAAAACAGGGTAAATACAGAGAGAAAATTAGATTTCAGTGGAAAATGACCACACCTCCTAGCTATATAAGAAAACAAAACTTCAAAGAAAGTGAACAAGGCTATCTACCTGTAAACTAGACTGGATTCTGATTATTTTAGTTTCCTCCAATATCTAGCTACAACTGCTCAAACTAACAACAGCAATTTCTGTCCCATCATTTTAACTTGGAATCGCTGAGAATGAGAACTATCCTCTCCCTGAAGTACCATGAGCTAAAGCTGCATGACATGCTGTCAGTTTCAGAGGAACTGCCACAACAGATCATGTGTGGACAACCTTCTCACTTGCTCTTCTCCAGCCTGCTAAGGAAATTCACGGGATACTCAATTTCACAAACAGAGCTATTCAAACTGCAAACCAGAAAATCAGCCAAATGACAACTGCCATCCTCACTCTACCATCTGAAGCTGCTTCAAGCTCAAATCCAGAAATCTTGACTGGATCCCCTCTGAACTCAGAAGCTAGATTTCCAACTCTGAATCTTTCTTTTGTTTCCACAGACGCTCCTTTCATAAACGCCTGATTGCTCACACCACATACAGACCTAACTTAGGACAGGGACTCCCACCTGCACCACTGCCTCCTGAAACAGACACAAGAGTTTAACTGCACTGACTTAGTTCTCAAGACTAGGAGACTAGTTCAGCGAGCTGTGAAACAGCCCACCAACTCAACTCAGGACCGTGAAACCTGCTGGGGGAGTTTTCCACTGGGTTGAAGGGGAATGAAGGGTGGCAGAACATGCCACCCCTGGATATGTGACTTTGGCATAAGAATCATTCTGAACTAAAGGTACTTGAAAAAATAGCAGATGTTTTTGTCAGAAAGGCACTGAAGAGCAGTTTAATCTCTGCTCCTCTTTTTGAAAAGAGGACATAAAAATTCACATGTGAAATATGTCATCCCTGTTCCAGGAAAGGAGTCAAAGCTAAGTGAATCTACACAGACCTGGTTAAAATAACTCTCATCTTCCTTCAGCCTCTCCACAGAGCTTAGTTACTTTTCTACAACTGCCTCTTTGTTCAAACTAGTAGAAAAGCATGTAATTTTGCCACATTTTTGCATCTTCATTTCCTTATGAGGGCTCTGATGTCACACAGACCTTACATTAAGTTGGTATGTTTTCACCTGTGAGCCTGTATTAGGTCCAGCTGAAAAACCTAAGAGGGGAAAGGTAAAATTCTGCCTCCCCATACAGGTATGATAACTCCTGGGCTACTTACAGTTTTCAGATTGAAAACTCAAGGTCTTCTATTTTGTTTTTCATTAGTCCTTCCATAGCATTTTTATATTCGAACACCACTTTTTTTTTTTCCCCCACAGTGTGGGAATGGGTTCTCAGATAACATCAAAAGCCCAGCAGTAACAAAAATAGATAAGGTGGATTTCATCAAAAACTTTTTGTGCAGCAATTCAATACAGCACGTACTTAAAGAGGAACAAATCTTTACAAACTTCTCCCAAAAATTGAGGAAGGAGAACTTTCTAATTCATTCTATGGAACCCGCATGAACCTGACACCAAAGCTAGACAAAGACACTGGGAGAAAACAAAACTACAGACTGATATCCCCTGTGAACACTGATGACAAACTCTCCACCAAAATGCTAGCAAATCACACTCACCAGCACAGGACATGCCTGGTGGTCCAGTGTTTAGATGTCCACGCAGGCACCACAGTTTTGATCCCCAGTCTGGGAAGACTCCACCTGCTGCGGGACAGCTGAGCCCATCCACCACAACTACTGAGCCCACGTGCTGCAACGACTGAAGACCACGCACCCCGGAGCCTGTGCACTGCAACCAGGAGTAGGCCCTGCTCGCTGCCACTAGAAAAAGCCCAGGCACAGCAGCAAAGACCCAGTGCAGCCAAAAACTAAACAAATAAGTCTTAAAAAAAAGTACTCTGCTGCTGCTGCTAAGTCGCCTCGGTCGTGTCCAACTCTGTGCGACCCCATCGACAGCAGCCCACCAGGCTCCCCCATCCCTGGGATTTTCCAGGCAAGAACACTGCAGTGGGTTGCCACTTCCTTCTCCAATGCATGAAAGTGAAAAGTGAAAGTGAAGTGCTCAGTTGTGTCCGACTCTTAGCGACCCCACAGACTGCAGCCCACTAGGCTCCTCCGTCCATGGGATTTTCCAGGCAAGAGTACTGGAGTGGGGTGCCATTGCCTTCTCCGCTCAGCAGCATACAAAAAGTTTATACACATGACCAAGTGGGATTTACTGAAGTGCAAGGATGGTTCAACATAGGAAAACAGGTCAATGTAATTGACATTGAAACATTACAAATAAAGGGGAAAAAAAACCTCATGACCATCTCTACCGATGCAAAAAAAGCATCTGACAAAATGCAACACCCTTTCATGACAAAAAACTTAACAAAATAAAAGCAGAAGGAAAGTACATCATGTGATAAGAGCCCATATATGAGAAACCTACAGCTCACATAATACTCAATGGTGAAGGACCGAAAGCTTTTCCTCTAAGTTCAGGAGCAAGGCAAGGATGCTCAGTTTAACCACGTCTATTTAACATAGTACTGGGAGTTCTAGCCAGAGCAGTTAGGGAAGAAAAAGAAAAATAAAAGGTATAAAATTGGACACAAAGAATTATCTCTGTTCAAAGACAATATATCTTATGTATAGTAGACCCTAACAATTCCACAAAGAAACTATTAGAGCTAATAAAGGAATTCAGTACTGTAGCAGGACAGAATGTCTACACACCAAAAAGCCGTATTTGTACTCTATACAGTAACAATGAGCAATCTGAAAGGGAAATTATGAAACAATCCCATTTACAATAGCATCAAAAGGAATAATTATTTAGAAATTAACTTATTTAGCGAAGGAGGTAAAAAACTAGTACAGTGGAAACTTCAAAATACTACAGAGAAAAATTAAAGATATAAATAAATGGATTTACATCTCATGTTCAAGGACTGGATGCCTTTTTACTGTTAAGATGGCAACACTACCTAAAACAACCCACAGACTCAATGCCAACCCTTATAAAAATCTCAATGACATTATTTGCAGAAATAGAAAAATCCATCTTACAATTCACATAGAATCTCAATGGGCCTGTACAGCCAAAACAACCATGGAAAAGAAAAACAAACCTAGAGAATCATACTTTATGATTTTAAAACTTATTGCAAAGCTAATCGTAACAGTTTGGTACTGATATAAAGACAGAAATATAGACAAATGTAATATAACAGAAGGCCCCTGAATAAATAAACCCTTGCATATACGGTCAAATGATTTTTGATAAGGATCCAAGATTATTCAGTGGGGAAAGGACCATCTTTTTAACAAATGTTTCTGGAAAAAACTGGATATTTGCATGCCAAAGAATGAAGCTGGATCCTTACCTAACACCACATACAAAAATTAACTCCAAGTAGATCAAGCCTAAACGTAAGACATAAAACTATAAACCTCTTAGAAGAAAACATTAGGCAAAATCTCCATAGCACTGGATTTGGGAATGACTTTTTGGATGCAACACCAAAGGCACAAGCAATAAAACAAAAAAAATAGATAAATTAGACTTCAAGAAAATTAAAAACTTTTATTAAAAGATAATATCCAGAGTAAAAAGGCAACTCACAGAATGAGAGAAAATATTTCTAAATCATTTTTTTGATAAGGGTCTAATGCCCAGACTATACAAAGAACTCCAAAAACTTAACAACAACCTGACTAAAAAATGTACAAGGGGGACTTCCCTGGTGGTCCAGTGGCTAAGATGAAAACTCTCAGTGCAGAGAGCCAGGGTTCAATCCCTTGTCAGGGAACTAGAGACCACATGCTGCAACTAAGACTCAGTGCAGACAAATAAATAAATACTAAAAAGAAAACCAAAGAGCATTGTTTTAAAAAAATGAAAACAGGACTTCAGTAGATACATCTCCAAGGAATACACACAAATGGCCAAGTACATGAAAAGACGTAAACACAACTGACCATTAAGAAGATGCAAATCAAAACTACACTGAGAAATTAGCCCACACCCATTAATTAGGTAGGCTACAATTAAACAAAACAAAACCCAGACAATAACAAGTGCTGATGAGGATGTGGAAAAATTGGTCTCCTGTGCAGGCTGGTTAGAATGTAAAATGGTACACCCACTATGGGAAATAGTATAGTGGTTCCTCAAAAAATTAAACAGATTACCAGATGACCTATCAGTTCCAATTCTGGGCATGTACTGAAAAGAATTAAAAGCATGGACTCTGTATCTGTAGAACTCATGTTCACAGCAGCATTATTCAAAACAGCTAAAATCTGAAAGCTGCCCAAGTTTCTGCCAACAGATGAACAGAAAAGCAAGATGCGGCACATACTTATAGCGGAATATTATTCCGCCTTAAAAAAGGACGGACATCCTGACACATGCTACCTGGATGAACCTTGAGGATATTACACTAAGTAAAATAATCTGGTCACAAAAACACAGATACTGTATGATTGCACTTGTATGAGGTGCTTAGAGCAGTAAAAACCATAAGCAGGGAAAGCAGACTTCCAGGGGCTGGAAGGAGGGGGAATGAGAGAGTGTTTGATGGGGACAGAGCTTCAGACGCACGTGTAGACAGTGTGGTGGGGGTAGACAGTGGGGTGTGGCCCATTATGAACATATTTAATCCACTGAACTGCACATGAAAAACGGTGATGAGGGTTATTTTCATGTTGTGTGTATTTTACCACCACAGAAATTGAGCAACAGAAAAGCTGGTATGGCATTAGAGCTTGAAAAGGTAGTTCAAATACACTCAATGGTAAGATTAAATCCACAGACAGGGAAATAGCCAATATAAACAAAACTAGACCAGCAATGAATATTTCATAGGAAAATGACCTACTGCCATGGAAGAAGAAATATTCAATATAAGAAGGTAAGAGCACCCATGAAAGGGATGATCAGATTTATACATTTACAACCCATGATGGAGTATCATCCTGGAGAAATTTTACTTAAAACTGTAGCTCCTTTCTTGATCACCAATAGGATACTATAGACCTTTCAAATAACTTAGAAAACCTTACCAATATTTATCCACACGCAGTTGACAGAAAACCATGACAAGGTTAGTTAACATGCTTCATAAAACGGTATAAGTTCTCATTTCCAGTTTGTAGCCTGGTCACGAATCTTCTATTTTAGTTACAGTCTTTGAAAACTCTTATTAAAATTTATGTTAAAAGTATATCAACAGCTTAAACTGATTCTATAATGGAAAATTACCTGTCATATTTGCAAACTTAACATATTTTTTGCACTGTGCCCTTTACTGTTCCTAAGTCCAGATAAAAGGATTAAAGTCTGAAGATAAATGGTACAGTCACCTAAGGGGTAGTTACGGTCCAACTTAACATCCTGTCTCTATGGACCACAGTGAAGTGGAGGAGCACGTGACCTGTCCCCATGAGCAGTCATGAGGGCCTGGGAGCCTCAAGGCAGTCAGGGCGTGGACAGAGGTGGCCTGCGCCCCTCGGCTACTCCTCACGTCCCCATATCCATGACATCTCCCCTCGGCTGACCTCCCACCGTCTCACCCTGAGCCTGACACAGTTGGCAGGGCTCACCCTTCAACCCAGAGACACCTCGAGTGTCAGGATCCCGGTCCTCCACCCACATGACAGGCTCTGCCCCTATGGACCTCCCTGACCACAGACACCTGGCATCTGCTTCTCAGGAAACCATGGAGCAAAGATCCTTGAGACGCTAGAACTAGACAACAGATCAGGAAAAACGGGAAGCACTACTGTTCTCCCAAGACGACCTCACACATTAGTTTCCAAGCTAACTCTCTGGCTGTGCCTGCTTAGCAGAGGAGAAATTAGCTCCGTACTGAGAACACAGGTTTCCTTTGGCCCTTACTCTCACGTCCGATGCCTCTTCACGAGTCACAGTGCGTCCTGCTGTCCGTGGGCTTCTTACCATCCTCACCCTGGAAGAGTCCTTGCCTGCCCTGGAATCACAGCACACACGCACATGCACACTCCCCTCCTCCGGAGCCCCCCACGCCGTTACCTGCTCTGCCGCATGGTTCCAGTCGATCCTCCAGATGTACACCAGGTAGAAGAGGGTTTGGAAGACCATCAGCCTGAACCAGAGACCTGCGGGTGGGCAGCGAGCAGCCATTTAGGTGTTTTGCACTTCTGCTCCTACCACCATCAACATCTTTCTGTAACCACTGGATCCACGATGGAAACTGCAGTTAATATAACTTCCCTAAAGTTTTAGATAGTTATGGATCAGGATCTGATTCAAGCTTACCACCATCATTGGTAATCAATCCATCAATAAACACCCCCAAAACTGTTGGCTGCTTTACGTGTGGATTTAACAAGTATTTCCCGGCTTTGTTTATGTCAGGTGGCGTTTGAAGACCCGTACCCACGTGGAGGGCAGACAAGCAATAAACAAGGGAACATGACAATCTGATGAGTTAGAAGAGCCTCCAAGGACCTGGGCAGAGCACGAAACAGTGACCTGCAGCCCAGAGTCGAGAAGACGGTTGGGGGGCTCTGAGGGAGGCCAGGCGGGTGGGGCCAGCTGCACTGGCTCCAGGCAGAGAGGAAAGCAGGTCCAGGCCCAGAGGGACCCAGCCCACACATCCCAGGGGCAGAGAGGCCAGGGTGGCAAGGGTGGGGAGGAGACGAGAACATCAGGGAAGCCAAGTGTTCCAGGCCCCAAAGGCCCAGGTTTGATTCTAAGTGGAGCAGGAGCCAATGGAAGGTTTTAGACAGGTGTGTGCATGTACATGTCAGAGACCTGATGCTTCTAAAACCCAGGGTGAAAACTGTCTAAATTCTCTGTGTGCAAGAGGTTGCTGAGAAACAATACAAACAACACCTATCTCCTTGTGAGGAGAAACTAAGCCACTTAAATATTGCTATATATCAAAGAGGATATATTAATAAAATTTGTATCAGTAACAGCACTACAAAGCCAGCTGCTGAGATCTGAGCTGGAACGTGGTATAAACTGGGGATTAGCCTGCTAGCTCATTCACTACATGTCCAGGCCCCACTAGCCAGGGGCCCCCAAAGGCTGGGCATCCCTGGAGCCCTGGCCATTTCACTGGAATAACCTCTCGAGTTCAGAAGCAGATGGACAGTTTATATCCTTTGATGGACTAAGTCTATTCCTAGGAGTAATCCTAAGGAGAGATTCAGAAATGTCATTAGTAATTCATACACCTTGGATGCTCATCACAACGCTATTTAAGAGAGGGGCAACTTACAACATCACTAATTATTAGAGAAAAGCGAATTGAAATGACACTGAGGTACCATCTCACACCGATTAGGATGGCCATCATTAAAAAGTCTACAAATAACTAATGCTGGAGAGGGTGTGGAGAGAAGGGAACCCTCCAACACTGTTGGTAGGCATGTAAATTAGTGCAGTCACTGCAGAAGAATCTAAGGAGATTCTTCAAAAAACTAGAGTTGTCATATGATCCAGCAATCCCATTCCAGGGCAAAATTCTAATTCAAAAAGACACATGCACCCCATGTCCATAGCAGCACTATTCACAACAGCCAAGCTACTGAAGCAACCTAAAGGTCCATCAACAGAGGAACGGATAAAGAAGGTGTGGTACACATATACAATGGAATATGACTCAGCCTTTAAAAAGAACGAAATAATGCCATTTGCAGCAACATGGATGCTAAAGATGAACACACTAAGTGAAGTAAGTCAGAAAGAGAAAGGCAAAGAGCAAATGATATCACTTGTGTGTGGAATCTAAAATATGACATGAACTTATCTGTGAATAAGAAGCACAGATGTAGAGAATACATCAGTGGTTGACAAGGCAGGTGAGGGAGGGACAGACTGGGAGCTTGAGATTAGCAGAGGTAAACTATTATGTATAGGACGGATAAACAACAAGGTCCTACTGCATAGCGTGGGGATCTGTATTCAATATCCTGGGAGAAACCATCATGGAAAAGAACACTAAAAAGAATGTATTGCGTTGGCTCAAAAGTTAGTTCGGGTTTTCCTGTAAGATGTTATGGAAAAACCTGAATGAACTTTCTGGCCAACTCAATATATATGTGCATAACTGTACAGCAAAATTAACATAACACTAAATCAACTATAGTTTACTTTAGAAATTTCAAAAAAGAGCAATTTAAATGTCCATTATTAGGGAAGCGTTAAATAAATATCCATGGGGTCGCAAAGAGTCGGATATGACTGAGTGACTGAACTGAACTGAAATAAATGATACCAAGGAATAATAGAGAATTACTAAAAACCATGTGTTTAACACGTGGTCAGGGGAAATTACATAATCAGTACTTCAACCGAGTGACTGAACAACACATTTGTAAATAGAGAAAAAATACTGGGATAAAAATAATCTTTAAATGCTGGGATAAAATATATCTAAATGCCTCCGGCTTTACATTTAAGGAGTGATCTACAGATAATTTTAATTTTCATTGTTATATTTTTATGTATTTTCACAAAATATCCATCAGTCAGTTCAGTCAGTCAGTTCAGTCGCTCAGTCGTGTCCGACATATTGTTAATTACAGCTTTAATGGTTGTAACATATTTAGCAAATCTGCGTGCCTGCTAAATAAGGACAATAGCAAGAAGCACTTTTATGATGCAAAGTGGAAAATCTGACATGCTCTTACTCTAAAGGAGTTTGGAGTCTAACAGAGGAGAGGTTTTATGTTTTTTGCTTTTTTATAGTAAAGCTGAGCACAGGCAGAGGCTCTGGGGGTTGGTGAGATGGTATTTCCCAGGGTGTCGAAGACAGTGCTTGGTGGAGATGAGACCAAAGTAAGTCTGGCAGTTCTGTGTCCCAAAGAGAGAATGACAAAGTCCTGCTTCATGCTGATCAAACAGCCCACAGGCCCCAGTATCAACCACTCATCAAAACAGACACAACACTGAGGACAGTTACTCATTAACCATCAAATGATATTTCCAAAAAGTCAGGGTAAGAAGCTAAGCCCCTCTGTTTGTGTGGATACAGAAGGTTCTACAAAAACTGCAGGATTAAACTTTCACAGAGCCTTGGGGACAGGTTCAACACTGTTTACATGGTAAAAACAGACTGGTTGATACAGAACCAGAGGGGCTGCCTGAACACATACTACAGCATGTGGCCAGTGCTCAAGTCAGACTATTTCTGCAGAAAATACAGCTCATTGTTACTGAGGAAATCCACAGAGCTGCAGGGATGGGTACATAGGCAGAACACACACAGAACAACTTATCCCAAAGCGTGTGACAGACTTTTGCACAATTCTATACATTTAGGATCTTGATATAATAAATTTCTGAAAATATAATTTGTCAAACTGACCCCAAAAAAGAAAGTCTAAACACACTGATTTCAGAAAGAAATTGTAAAGGCTCTAACAATAAACTCTTCCAAAGCACCGGGCATGACATGTCACAGAATTCCACCAAACCTTTATAATACAGATCACACCTACACCTTGTAAACTGTTTCAGGGCATTCAAAAAGGAAATAATTTCAATTCTCTTAATGTTATCAGTATAACATTAATGCTATTAATGTCAATGCTTAGAAAGATTACACACAAAATACAGCTACAGACCAATCTTCCTTATAACTGTCACTGCAAAATTCTTACATAAAATATTAGCAGAGTCTGGCAGCTCCCAAGGAAAGTGGCACATAACAGTCAAGACTGTTCTATATGAGGAAACCAAGTAATGCCATTTATCATCAGAGCAGATCTAACGAGAACAATCATAGGACCATCTCCATGGGCACGAAGAGTCATCTGGGAAAATCCTCAACCATTCTCGTTGGAACATTCAATAAAGCAGGCTCCATGGATACTTTCTGAACATGATTTTTTAGAAGATGCTTCTTTATGAGTACACTGATGTATATCTTGATGGCATGTTTAAGATCATTTATAAGTCAAGAAGGAGTACCCATGGTTCAGGTGTGGAGCTGATGGCCTTTGTGGATGTGGTTTCAGACACAATCCTGCATTACCGATAACGTGAATTTTCTGCACTGTATCAAGCTCAAGGACACCAACAGCTGTTCTCAAAACAATCTCTGCCAGCTGCAGTCTTAAGGTCTCAAGGTCTTCCCTTAACTAGGCAACCATTTGAACCCCAACCAACACCTACTTAACCAGCACCCTTATTTTTCGCCAGCACCAAACCTAACTCGTGACAAACAGCTTAAGCAACTTTCTGCTTTTTGCTTTATAAGCTGCCCCCACTTGTAGTCCGGCAGTGGCTAAGACTGAGCTCCCAATGCAGGGGGCCCAGGTTCTATCCCTGGTCAGGGAACTAGATCTCACATGCCATAACGAAAGATTCCACGTGCCACAGTGAAGATGAAGATGCCGTGTGCTGCAACTGAGACCTGGCACGGCCAATTAAATTAAAAAATAAGTCACACCGAGAAACAGCCATCAGAACAGTTAACTTCCTTTAAGTGACACTGTCAAGCGCCGATGAGGCTGTGGAGCTGGCAGACTGTCACACACACGTGTGCAGACTATGAACAGGCAAGAGCACACTGGAAAACTGACTACTACAGTTACACACATATTTGCTTTCACCTGGAAATTCTGTACCAGTGACCAGATATGGACATAAAGGGGTGCTGGGAACATTCCAGGTGGCAGTTAAATAGGTGGGTTAAATTTGTCATAATTCACTGTATATGTTTATCATTCATGAACTCTTATATTTATGTCATATCCAATAAAAATGTAATCCTTAATACAAGAAAATACATAAGGCAATATGCAAGACCTCCTCAGGAGCTGGCAGGGAGGGCTCTCCTAAAGGGACAGGGGCAACAGACTCCTTAGTTAATTAAAAAAAAAAATGTTCAAGAGTGGGCGAGGAGTCAAACCTCAGTGATGTTGCCTAATATTAGAATCACAACAGATTCTTCTTAAGATCCTAAGGTCTAACCCTCAGCAGGAGAAGCAGCCCTTGGCTACTCAGGAGTTAACCTACCTTAGCTGACACTGGTTCCTGTTTTATTTTCACGTTGGTATTCTGCTCATTGTTTATGTTTAAAAAACTGTGGTGAGACTCATAGGCCAGTTTAGTCCCTTATGTAACATTTATATTGGCTCAAAGTTTAAAATGTCTACCCACATCAGATCAAAAAGGGTGAACTGTGGTGAACTCTGAGCCAATGTAAACATTGTCACAGTTCTAGAATCAGGTTTTGCCCACACTTTGAAAGTTTGTCTGACATCGCTGTGCGTCACTAAAGGCCTATGTTAGCACTTGTCTTTGCTGGCAACACCAAAGAACTATCAAACTACCGCACAATTCCACTCATCTCAAATGCTAGCAAAGTAATGCTCAAAATTTTCCAAGTGAGCCTTCAGCAATACGTGAACTGAGAACCTGCAGATGTTCAAGCTGGATTTAGAAAAGGCAGAAGGACCAGAGATCAAATTCCAACATCCGTTGGATAATAGAAAAGGCAAGAGTTCCAGGAAAACATCTACTTCTGCCTTATTGACTATGCCTAAGCCTTTAACTGCATGGATCACACAAACTGTGGAAAATTCTTCAAGAGATTACTAGGCCTAGGGAATACTAGGCCACCTTACCTGCCTAAGAAATCTGTATGCAGATCAAGAAGCAACAGTTAGAACTGGACATGGAAACACAGACTGGTTCCCAACAGCAAAAGAAGTATGTCAAGGCTGCTGCTGCTGCTGCTAAGTCGCCTCAGTCGTGTCCAACTCTGTGCGACCCCATAGACGGCAGCCCACCAGGCTCCCCCGTCCCTGGGATTCTCCAGGCAAGAACACTGGAGTGGATTGCCATTTCCTTCTCCAATGCATGAAAGTGAAAAGTGAAAGTGAAGTCGCTCAGTCGTATCCGACTCTTAGCAACCCCATGGACTGCAGCCTACCAGGCTCCTCCGTCCATGGGATTTTCCAGGCAAGAGTACTGGAATGGGGTGCCACTGCCTTCTCCTGTCAAGGCTGTATATTGTCAAGTTTATTTAACTTGAATGCAGAGTACATCATGCGAAATGCCAGGCTGGATGAAGGACAAGCTGGAATCAAGACTGCTGGGAGAAATATCAACAACCTTAGATATGCAGATGACACCACCACCCTTATGGCAAAAAGTGAAGAGGAACTAAAGAGCCTCTTGATGACAGTGAAAGAGAAGAGTGAAAAACCTGGCTTAAAACTCAACATTCATAAAATAACGAAGATCATGGCATCTGGTCCCATCACTTCATGGCAAGCAGATGGGAAAACATGGAAACAGGGACAGACTTTATTTTCTTGGGCTCAAAAATCACTGCAGATGGTGACTTGTAGCCATGAAATTAAAAGATGCTTGCTGCTTAGAAGAAAAGCTTTGACCAACCTAGACAGCATATTAAAAAGCAGAAACATTACTTTGCCAACAAAGGTCTATCTAGTCAAAGCTATGGTTTTTTTTACAGTAGTCACATATGGATGTGAGAGTTAGACTATAAAGAAAGCTGAGCACCAAAGGATTGATGCTTGTGAACTGTGGTGTTGAAGAAGACTCTTGAGAGTCCCTTAGACTGCAAGGAGATCCAATCAGTCAATCCTAAAGGAAATCAGTCCTGAATATTCACTGGAAGAGTCCTTCCTTGCTGAAGCGCCTATCCCTTGGCCACATGATGCTGATTCTTTGGAAAAGACCCTGATGCTGGGAAAGATTGAAGGCAGGAGAAGGGGATGACAGAGGATGAGATGGTTGGGTGGGATCACTGACTCAAAGGACATGAATCTGAGTAAGCCCCAGGAAATGCTGAAGGACAGGGAAGCCCGGCGTGCTGCAGTACATGGGGTCACAAAGAGTTAAGACACAACTGAGTGACTGAACTGTCTTTGCTGACGGAAAAAAATCCAAAGAGGATTTTCACTGTGTATACTACATGGCTGACTCACTTTGTTGTACAGCAGAAACTAACACAACATTCTAAAGCAATTATACTCCAAAGGTAAAATTAAGAAAACAGATTTAGCATTTTAAATTCTTCTTGGCTTTCCTCCATCTCCTTTAGGATGGTCTCCCAGGAATGCCCTGCCCTGGGACAGCAGGAGGATCCTTCACTGACGTGAGACTGTAAGCCTGCCAGGCACAGGCAACCCTCAGGCATGGAGTTGGCTTAGACACTGGAGACTACAGCTTTTTTTTTTTCTTTTCTAAGAGAAATTTTCTTTAAGGATGTTACGTTTAAACAGAGATGGAGTTAGGTGAGCTGAGCACTCCAGGCCGAGGATAGAGCCAGGAGCAAAGCCCCGAATGGGGATGTGCTTCCCGTCCTGTGAGCAACGAGGCAAGCACTCCATTCAGTGGGAGGATCACTTGGAACAAGGCTGGAGAAGAGGCTGCAGGCAGGACACATGGGGCTGCTGAACACGGTGTGGGTTTTGGATTTTACTCTAAATTTCACAGGAAGCCGATGGAAAGCTTTGAGCAGGGAACAGGATCAAGGGTCTTGATGACTGACAGCTGGGTGGTGAAAGGCTGCAGCAAAGTCAGAATTCAGAAGTGAAAAGAAAAACCACTCAGCCTATGGCAGGTGGAGGGAACCTAAACAGTAAGACTACAGGACAGATGGAAGCTGCTGAGAATACCCCTGGCTGGAAGGAACCTGGGGGGTTGCACCAGCACCTCTGCTACCCGGACAGGCTGTCACTGTCACCCTGCATCTACTAGATACAGCCCCCTTGGCCAAGGGAGGAACCATCCTTGCTCCACTTCCACTACAGGAATGGTCGGCAACCACCACACTGCAGAACCCAGAAGCAGAAAGTTGCCTTCCTCCTCGCCCTGCTCACGCTTGCTCGTGCCTCCAGAGGCAGAACCCACTGGAAGCCAGCACCCACGGGAACCTGGCAAAGTACAGTTCCAACATGCTGGGAGTCTGTGGGGTAGGTTACAAAAGGGCAAGTGTAGGACAAAAAATGACAATTTCCCAAAGTCAGCAGCAGAAGCAGGGAACCCAGTGGGAGGTTCCATAAGGTGCAGGTAAGAATTATCATGCCTTAAACTAGGGCAGAAGTGCTAGGATCAACAAGCTAGGCCAAAGAATCAGGATAATCTTAAGAGTTTGGCCTGAATAAAAAGGATAAAGGATGGTACCCTTTACTGAGACTGGGGACACTGGAGGAGCTCTGCAGTGTATTTGGTGGATTAAAATAAACCAGCAATTCTATCCATGGTCACCTTTAACCCGCCTATTACGAATGCCAGTATGAAAGGGATGGAGTTGAACATGCCTATTGGAGTTCAAAGAAAAGGGTGGGACCAGATGGAATTAAAACCTTCTCCAACACTGTCCATGAGATTAGATGAGGTTGTGACTGAGGAAAGAGAAGAGGCCCAAGGACTAAGTCCTCAGGCACCAGAACTTCAGGAGGCCTGGAAGAAGAGATCCGGCAAAGAAAGACCCAAAGGACTCTGTGAGGGAAAGAAAGGAAAACCAGAGCACAAACAAGCAAAGCCGAACACGAGCAGCAGAACACAAACAGGCAAACAAGCGAAGCCAGCCTCCAGGAGATGGCAATGATCAGCTGCAGCTGAGTGTGGAGGCAAGTGATCAGTAAACAACCCCTCTCACAAGACTGCGTTGTTGTCGCTCAGTTGCTAAGTCATGTCTGACTCTTTGAGACCCCATGGACTGCAGCACACCAGGCTTCCCTGTCCTTCACTATCTCCAGGAGTTTGCTCAGACTCATGTCCATTGAGTCGGTGATGCCATCCAACCATCTCATTGCCTGTTGTCCCCTTATCTTCCTGCCCTCAATCTTTCCCAGCATTGAGGTCTTTTCCAAGGAGTTTTCTCATAAAACTAGAAGACCAAACCAGAGGGCTGTAGCCCAGGTGGGCAATACCCACTGGAGGAAAGTGCTGTGCAGAAGCTCGGTTTTCCGAACAGTTTTGTATATTGTCAGAAGAGCACACATCAAACAGGAGACGCGACAGGGCCCTTGAAGGTTTCACGGGAGACCCCGCGGCCGGGAGGGAAGCGCACCTCTGGGGAAGCATCAGCAACGCATCCCGGGAAAGGGGCAGACTTCAACATCCTGAGGCAGAGTCCTTCACCTCCGGATAACAGGTTCTCTCCCTGAGGAGTCAAAGCACAGGGAAATGAGAAGCAATCACGTGACAGGCATATAAAGTCCCAGTGAAGTCAGGAAGGAGCCAGAAGGTTCCTCCAACCAGCATAGGTGAGGAGAGTGAGGTGAGCACCCACCGGCAGCGGGCTCTGTCACCGTGGGTGCAGGGGGAGCTGGAGCTCGGGCCCTCTGGGGGCAAGGGGTCAGGGGCTTGGGGAGTCGAAGGGAGACAGAGACTC
>SJXQ01000050.1:187843-209108 GCA_006408695.1 Aepyceros melampus | reverse complement strand
CTGGGGGAAGGGAAGAGGGACAGGGACTCGGGGAGGGGAAGGGAAGGGGGACAGGGACTGGTGTGGAGGAGGAGGAGAGGGATTCGGGGTAGGGGAGAGGAACAGGGACCTGGGATGGGGGAGAGGGACAGGGACCTGGGGTGGGGTAAGGGAGGAGACAGCGACCGGAGGGTGGAAGCGGCGGAGAGCGGCAGGTAAAGGAAGAAGAGGTGCCGCAGGGTACTGACTTGCGTGACGAGTCCAAGAGACTCGGTGCCCGGAAGGAGCGGTGCGGGCGGCCAAGCGCCGCCTCCGGGGCCTCTTGGCGCGGGGCCAGGTCTACGAGGTCTGAACCGCGCGCCCCAAGCGCAGGCGCAGCCGAGGTCCCCTCCATACCCAGCTCCCACGCGTCGTCCTCCCCCGCGCGTCCGCTGAAGGCTGGGGGCGGGGCCCGCACAGTGTCCGGCCTGCGGGGGTCACGTGGGCCGCGCCGGCCAATCGGCACGCGACTTGGGGCTGAGCTCGGTTGTGGCTGGGCGTCGGCCGGGCAGTTGGCGTCAGCTGAATCGGCGCGTCGGGGACTGAGGTGCGGCGTGGGCCGGGAGCCGTGGGCCCGGGACCGGGTGGAGGGCGGGGATGGGGCGGCACCTACCCGCGGCCCCGCGGCCTGCCTGCCCGCCGCCTACGGCGCCGGATCTCCCCTGTCCCCGCAGGACCGGCCATGGAGCGCGAGGTCCAGCGGGTTCGCCGGCTTTCGGCTCCGGCCGCTCTCGCCCCTTGACGTTCCGGCGGCGGCAGCTCGAGGCCCTGCGCGCGATGGTGCAGGAGCGCGAGAAAGACATCCTGGCGGCCATCGGTGCGGACCTGAGCAAGGTGCGCCCGGACCTGACCCCACCCTTACCCCCTCTCCCGGGATTGGGTCATTCGAGCAATTTAGGGGCCGGATTACTGTCTTTCAACTTTGTGGCTGCTGGTCGCGCTCGGATTTTCCACCACGACTTTAGGTTTCATATTTGTGCACCCGCGAGTTACCCGGGACCTGTTAAAGGCAGACGATGCTTCCGTGGGTCGGGTGAGGTTTGGGGGGACTCTGAGAGCCCGAGTTTGTAACAAGCCCCCGGATGATACAACGCTGCCTTGTTCTGGAACCCTGCTTTCAGTAGCAAGGTTTTGGGCGAGTGTTCAGGGTTTAAATACAGTCCCCTGTGTTCTAATAGTACTGTTGTTACTATTCTATTTTTCCCCCTCTTTATTCTAGGGGGAGCAAAGAACTTCCCCCTAAAAATTATTTTGAGAGTAGAAACATAAGAAGTGCGGGCTTCCCTGGTGGCTCAGTGGTAAGGAATCCACCTGCAGTGCAGAAAATCAAGATCCACTCCCTGAGTTGGGAAGGTCCCCTGGAGAAGGGAATGGCAACCCACTCCAGGATTCTTACCTGGGAAATCCCATGGACCGTGGGGTCACAAGAGTCGGAAACGACTTAGTGACTGAACACCACCACCACCAGTAGTAATAACAGATCTATAACATTTACTTATGGTGGAGAAGCACTGTGTCACAGAAGGTGGATTTAAGTTGTCTGAAGCAAGATGTCTGAATTGTTCCCTCTAGCAGCATTTCTGAGTGTGTATCTTAAGGATTATGAAAGAAGTACAGGGCTTCCTTTGTGGCTCAGCTGGTAAAGAATCCACCTGCAGTGTGGGAAACCTGGGTTCGATTCCTGGGTTGGGAAAATCCCCTGGAGAAGGGAAAGGCTAGCCACTCCAGTATCTGGCCTAGAGAATTCCATGGACGATACAGTCCATGGGGTTGCAAAGAGTCAGACATGACTTAAAAAAAAAAAAAGAACTACAGTAAATTCCTTGCCCTTGAGGGTGTTAAATTTGGTCCAGAAACAAAACATGCCCAAAGTGAAACTACAGTTGTAAGGCAGTGTATTAAGGGTGAAATATTAAGATATGGGTGAAAGCATAATTACTGTGGCTTGTAAAGTGAAATTAGGGCACACCATTGTTAATTAAGGACCATTTAAGCCTGGGTTTAAATGTCTTGGATCGGTAAAGAAGAATTTAGAGAGACTGAATATATTAGGGAGTTAATAAGTGCATACTATGGGCTTTAGGTGGCACTAGTGGTAAAGCACCTGCCTGCCGGTGCAATTGACATTAAAGAGGCAAGTTTGATCCCTGGGTCAGGAAGATTCCCCTGGAGCAGGGCATGGCAACCCACTCCAGTATTCTTGCCTGGAGAATCCCATGGATAGAGGAACCTGGATGACTGCAGAGTCGGAGACAACTGAAATGACTTAGCAGGTATGCACTGTGGGCTTGAAGGGCGCAGAGAAATCTACACAGCACACCAGCCCGTCTGACAGGTGTGCCTAGCCCAACACTTTGGTTTCTTTGTACATTGCTGTATGGTTTGTGGGATCTTAGTTCCTGGGCCAGGGATCGAACCCATGCCCTCTGGAGTGGAAGAGCAGAGTCCTAACCACTGGACCACCAGGGGATTCTCTTGCCTGAGTATGTCATACCCATGAAAGTTAACTGTATCCTCTTGTGACAGAGTGAATTCAATGCATACAGTCAAGAAGTCATTTCTGTGCTTGGAGAAATTGACCTCACGCTGGAGAAGCTTCCGGAATGGGCTGCTGCTAAACCAGCTCAGAGGAACCTGCTCACCATGCTGGATGAGGCCTACATCCAGCCAGAGCCCCTGGGGGTCGTACTGATTATCGGAGCTTGGAACTACCCCTTTGTCCTCACCATCCAGCCCCTGATAGGAGCCATCGCGCAGGTCTGGGGTCAGCTTGTGTCCTCATGCCATTGTTGCATGTTAAGGAGGGTGCCTAGTTAAATGCATTTGCTGTGGTGGCTTGCCTTAGTGTAAGCCAGCAGTGTATTGAAAAGTCATAGCATTATTCTTGTTAAGTGGGCTTCAGAGGTTTGTGTAGTCACTGCTTTCTGGAGCCCTGGAGAGGGAACCTCTGAGGGTGGAGAGGCACACGTGAGTCCACAAACTGTCAAGAGTCAGACACCCATGTTCCCAGGTGATTTCAGTCACCACCTCTGGCTTTGGATGAATCAGTTGGATTCCGACTAGTTTCTGCATTCAGATAAGGGCTGTGGGAGTCATGCTCCGTGGCCCAGAGCAAGTGTAAAGGGATTAATTTCTCAATTCTCCAGGATCCAGATCAACAGCTTCATGTTGACAAGGCTCATATTTGTGTAGTAATCCCAGGGCAGACAGGAAGACCCAAGAGTGGAAATGAGAGCAATGTGGGAATGCTGGAGGCCGTGTAGGGAGGCTGATGGGACCTGGAGGGTGAGAATGGAGGCGTCAGCCTATAGGAAGGAGGCAGTCGGGGTGACTCTCGGGCCCGCGGTGAACAAGGCCGAGCACAGACGATAGAATGATGCTTAGCCTGTGCTCCGCATGTTAGCGCCATCTGGACGGCTGTTAGTCACTCAGGTAATTGACAATGCTGTTCTGCTTTCTGCTCTGTTTAGGAAATGCTGTGATTATCAAGCCTTCCGAAGTAAGTGAGAATACAGCCAAGCTCTTGGCTAAGCTCCTCCCTCAGTACTTGGACCAGGTGAGAGTGCCCCTCCTTGGCATGCATGTCTGTCTGTTGGTCGTGGGGAACAGGTACCCGCTCTTCCTGCCTCTGTTGTTTGGTGGTCGGGCCTCCATGCCCCATTTCCCTAAGCCTCCCGCAACTGGCCTGACAAGAGAAGTGAAGTCCAAGACACACTGGACTCGCTCAGCTGCTGTGGTTACAGTCTGTTCAGGCCCTTGGCTTCATCAGCACCTCGCTGCTCAGAGAGCACCCCCTGCTGTGTGGTGTTCCGAGCGGACCCACTGCTGGATCTGCCGCGATCTTAGGTGTATCCACATAGGGGGCTGTTTGATGAGGGGCTGGAGCTGAGCCAGGTGCTCCTAGCGAGGTTCAGTTGCATGAGAGCATGTCCAGGCTTAAATGGACAAGTCTGTGGCCTGAAAACCACAGAAAGAAACAGCCTGCTGACCCGGAGCTGGCCCCTCACTCTGGGTTAAAGTCCTGGCAGTGAAGAGTGTCAGAAGCTGTGTAGAAAAAACCATCAGGGGTCTGGTGCAAGGCAGAGAATGTTGTGATGCCGTTTAGCTCTGTGGGGAGAGGGTCCTCAGGGACTGTCAGGGAGGCAGCTATGAGTCCCCCAGCCAGCGGGCACAGGAACTGGTGGCAGTGGGCTAGGGAGCAGCTGGCCTGACCTTGGGGCCCCTCACTGGGTTTCACACATGTTCAGACTCAGACGTCCCTTGGTCTCCCCGTGGTCTAAGCCCCTGCACTGAGCTGAGTTCAGGAAGGACGTCCAGGTGGACGCGCCCAGGGCCTGTCCTGTGCTCACCCACAGCAGCTGCGTCCCTACCACCCTCCCTTCGCCCTGCCCCTGGCTCTGCATGTTCCAGGTGGGATCCCTCTTCTCCTTTGTGGCCTTGTGAGGCTGAAGTGGAAGTGCTGGTCTCTCTGGCCAGTTCTGCTGCAGGTTGAGATTCTCAGGTGCCATCGGACTCCCCCACCCATCTTCACCAGGGCCAGTCTCCACCTTTTCCTGGTTTTATGGACAGTTAGGTGTTTACATCGGACGATAGGAGGAAGTCGGTGATATTCGTGTCTGTCTCTTTCCTTCAGGATCTATACGCCGTTGTCAACGGTGGTGTAGAGGAGACCACGGAGCTTCTGAAGCAGCGATTTGACCACATTCTCTACACGGGAAACACCGCTGTTGGAAAAATTGTCATGCAGGCTGCTGCCAAGCATCTGACCCCTGTGACCCTTGAACTGGGAGGGAAGAGCCATGCTATGTGGACCGAGACTGTGACTTGGATGTCGCCTGCCGGTGAGACTGGCTCTCTGGTTTCCTGGATTTTCCCAGCTCAGCTAAGAGCCTGCTGGCGTGTCTCCTGTGCCTCCTGGCTCCAAGACACCTCGCTGAGTCTTGGGGGTTGATGTTCTCCTGGGTTGGGGCCAGGGGGTAATGTAGAACTTTCACACACTCCCTCTCAGTGCCACGGCCGGAAGTGGTGAATACGAAGCTTTGACATCACATGGCCATCCTTAGGAATGAAAAAAAGTTCTTTCTGTTCTCAAGAGAATAGACCAGGTAGGAAATCTTTCTGTCCCACTGGTAGCTGGTCCAGAAAGTACAGTAGATAATGCAAAGTCTTTAGACTCCCTATGCTGATCCCCTAAGTTCCTTTATTGATAACCAATACTGCTCGTCTTTTAACTGAGAAGAGCATCTTGCATCTGAAAACTAGAAAGTGAAAGGTTTGGAGGTATCTGTGCTGAATCAGTTTGGCTCACAGCAAGTGCTCAGACCCACAGTTGACAGTGCTAGAGCGGCATGGCTCCCCTCCCCTTGGAGAGACGGTGGAGAGGGAGTGGGGGCATTGGGCAAGGTCGAGTGGGCTCTGTAGGTAAGTGTCTGTCTGCCTGAACAGGAGACCCCAGTGCATGGATTTCTGTCAGAGCTCAGGCACAGCTTCCCAGAGCCAGGGGACCCCGTCAGCCCAGACGTCCTCCTAGCTGGAGTTGGAGGAGGGAGGGGGTGTCAGGAAACCGTACTCTGTCCTTTCCTGCTGCAGGCAGGGGTGTCTGCATTTAAAGCACTGTTGTTGATGAGTAGGCACAAAGCTTACCGTGCTCCCTAGAATATTCTGCATCAACTGAAAGTGCTACAGAGATGAGTCATTAAAACATTGTTTAGTCAAGATTCATGAGTACATTTGTGAACATTGTTAGTAAACAGCACAGCGTGGGTGGCAGGTGCGGGGACTGAATGCAGCTGCTGGTGCTTTTCCCAGACGCATCGCCTGGGCAAGTTCATGAACTGCGGTCAGACCTGCATCGCCCCCGACTACGTGCTCTGTGAGCCGTCCCTCCAGGACCTGATTGTGCGGAAGGTGCAGGAGGCTGTGAAGGTGCGTGTTTACCCCCTCTGATTGCACTAGCTGCCTCAGGGTGCAGGGTGAGGTTGGCTGTTTGCAGGCAGCAGCTCCCCATCCCCTCCACCCTTGAACATTCCAGTAGCAGCTGTGACTGAACTTCCTGGCTAATGAGAAAACATTTTTGGAGAACATTTGCTGAGGACAAGGTGAGGCTGGTGGTATGCACACCAGAAACCGTCCAGCTGATTTGTTGATGATAACTCCTTAGGTGCAGCACAGGCTTTAGAAAAAACAGTTCAGCTATGATTCTGTGGTCTGGGGAGAAGACTGTCAGGCTTCTGCAGTGCAGTCGAGGACCCCTGACATGGGGCCGCTGCCCGTCAAGGTCATCTGATCCTCAGTGTGTAGGCGGTTTAGCAAAGCCAGCTATTTCGAAGAGTGAGTGAATTAACTACGCTTAATGCAGCCCTCAATCTTTGAGGGTGTTTCAAGTGGCAGTCTAGGGCAGGGATCAAGGAAGGCCCCCAGGTAAGCCAGGAGAAATGAGGGACTTAGACTGGAGGAAGGATTGATGGCACTGGGTCATGGGTTCCTGGGTGAAGAAGTTGCTGGAACAACCATGGTTCACTCCCTGGGTGCTGACCGAGCCCTGAGAGGTGGCGGCTCATGGACAATCAGGAGAGACAGCATGAGCAGCGAGGGGCCGAGGGTCTTGACCTGGATGTAGTGGTGGGACTGGTGGGGCCGGACAAGGACAGCAGGAGAGGGGCCTTGGCCAGACTCCAGGGAGACACTGCGGCTGGAGAAGTTGTGCTGGGGGTGCGTGGTGACAAGCCAGGTTTCCTGGGAGTGACACTCCCTGTCTTCCTGGAGGTGTTTCTCCTCTCACCGCCCTGCTTGTTGCCTGAGAGTCGCTAGGCGCGATTTAGGAGAAGTTTCCTGTCCTCCCTCCACAGGAGGTCTGAGGTCTCCAGATGACACTCAGGTGCAGACAGCACCGGCGGCCCCAGTGTGGGGACCTGAGACCCTGTGTTTCCACGGGCTGCCGGGGATGTTCTTACCAGCCAGCTCAAGGTTGATGCAAGGAGTGGACAGTGGTCAGGGGAGATGGAGCGTGCCTATGGGGCTGACTGTGAGCCATTGAGATTGGTTTACCCAGACTGTGCTTTGATCTTCTGAGTGGTTTCCCAACTGTCTGTGGCTGGTGGAGGTTCCAGGCCCGGAGGAAACAGCACGAAGCTCGGCAGACTCTTTCTGCAAAGGGCTGCAGAGGCCGTGCTCCAGGCTCTGCAGGCCACACTCAGCTCCTCGTGGGAGCGGAGCAGCCAGAGTCAACAGGGATGCACATTGGGCCCTGATATGGGGCATGCCTTGCAGTACCCACTCTGCGTCCACCCCAGGAAGGACCCACGATAACCCCAGAAACTGGGAAATGTGTGTGTGTGAACTCCTGCCGTCAGCCTGACAGAGAGCTTAACCTCACTACTGTCGAAGTCCTCGGGGGCTGGAGGGGAGGCAGGGGCGTGGGATTCTGTGAGGGTGTAAAACCAGATCTGGGTCCATCAGCAGATGAATGGATAAGAAAGCTGTGGTACATATACACAATGGAGTATTACTCAGCTATTAAAAAGAATACATTTGAATCAGTTCTAATGAGGTGGATGACACTGGAGCTGATTATACAGAGTGAAGTAAGCCAGAAAGAAAAACACCAATACAGTATACTTACACATATATATGGAATTTAGAATGATGGTAATGATAAACCTGTACGCAAGACAGCAAAAGAGACACAGATGTATAGAACGGCCTTTTGGACTCTGTGGGAGAGGGAGAGGGTGGGATGAGTTGGCAGAGTGGCAGTGTAACATGTATGATATCATAAGTGAAACGAATCGCCAGTCTAGGTTTGATGCAGGATGCAGGATGCTTGGGACTGATGCACGGGGATAATCCAGAGAGAAGGTGTGGGGCGGGAGGGGGGAGGTGGGGGTCGGGATTGGGAGTTCATGTACACTCGTGGCTGATTCATGTCAATGTATAGCAAAACGAATACAGTATTGTAAAGCAAACAAACTAAAAAATAAAAATCAATTAAAAAAAAAAACCAGATCTGGGGACATGAGTGAATTTTGTAATTATTAAAGTAAAACATGGGTCTTTGGTGGTGACTAGATACTGTTGTTTGACACAGGAATTTTATGGAGAAAATGTAAAAGAATCTCCTGACTACGAGAGGATCGTCAATCTTCGTCATTTTAAGAGGATACAGAGTCTGCTGGAAGGACAGAAGATAGCTTTTGGTGGGGAGATGGACGAGGCCACACGCTACATAGGTAAGGAGACCCACCTGGTCTGTCTCCTCAGAGTCCACATCGTCTCTTCCTGTGTCCTCCCATGTGTCCAGGGCAAGCAGAGCCTGAGCCAAGGCCCAGGGGATGCTACCACTTTATGACATTCTCTAACTTCACTCATTTGTAGCCAAGGTCAGAGAGAACAGGGCAGGAACGTACTTGAGTTAAGAAGTGGTGCTGGTGTGGTTCTTGGAGGGACCAGACCATCTGTGCTCCCAGGAAGGCCTGTCCAGGGAAGGACACAGCTGTGCAGTGCTGAACACGGTTAGGTAAACACAGAATTTACTCCAGCCTGTCTACCCCCTTGCTGGCACAAGGATCCCTGATGCACACGCCTGGAGACATTGAGTATTTTGCACGGTTCACGCATGCACTTGGGGCTTGTTTGATGAGGTGACACTTGGCTGGGCAGGGGAGCCCTGAGCGCAGCGTGCAGTGAGAGTTGGATGTTTCTGGCTCAGCTGCAGCCTGTTCATCTTTGATTTTCTTTTTTAGCCCCAACAATACTCACTAATGTGGATCCTGACACCAAGGTGATGCAAGAAGAAATTTTTGGACCAATTCTTCCAATAGTGCCTGTGAAGAATGCAGATGAAGCCATACAGTTCATAAATGAACGCGAAAAGCCCCTGGCTTTCTACGTGTTTTCTCACAACAGTAAGGTAACCTTCACAGCACATGGCATGCTGCTGTGAGCCGCGCTCTTGAACCTTCTCTGCTCTAAAGCAGACAGGGATATTACACCTGAGTCCCCAGTGAGGCTGTTCTCACAGCTGGCCATCTTTTTCTTAGGTAATGAGGCCCTGGGGTTATCACTGTGACCTTCCCCTCACTCCCTGGGGCCAGAGCTCCATCTTCGGAGTGATTGGCACAAGTCTGTTGACTCACAAACACCTCCCGTCTAATTGGGAGACTTTCCCACTGTTAACCCTGGGTGCCCGAGGACCCCAAGGCCAGGTAGGCGGGGCCATGGAGCGGACTGGGGCAGGTCTCTGTCACTGCTGAGGGAGCCGCTGGGAAACCATGGACTTGGGTTTTTCCAGTGATGCAACCTTGTGGTTAGAGCGATTTCACAGTCCTAGTCAGGCTGGCACCCACTCCTTGTCACCCCAGGCCTGGCAGCCCCACCACCACTCTCGAGCCTGTCCATCCATACCTCCAAGGTGACTGGCTGCTGAGGGACAGTAGCCTCAAGGTGGGCCAGTAGGCCAGGAGCCTCTGAGGAAAAGGGAAAACTCAGAGGAGAATGTGCAGCCAGGCCAGGCCGAAGAGTCCCCAGAGCAGGTGTCCCCTGTGGAGCCTCTGCCCGGCGGTGCAGGTGGTCATGGGGCCGCTTCCAGAGCTGGCCAAGCTGTCGAGGGGCTGATCTCTGTCCACCATCTAGGGAGACCGAGCATGCCGGCCTCAGCGAGGGTCAGGTTAGCAGCACACAACGGTCTACAGCTGAAATGATCACAGGCAGTGGAGGACAGACCAGAAGCTGAGGTCTGTGGCCTGAGCGGAGGGTAGCAGGTCAGGCTTTGTCCCGTGGTCAGTGATGACCTTTGGTATGGAGGACTGGGCTGGTCGGCACCAGGGAGGCAACGTTTACCAGTCAAGCGTCACTGCCCATTTGGGTCCTGGGTGAGCCAACCAGCGATCCCTTCAAAAGTAGGACATTTGAATGTTTTTTGCATCTCATAGAAATGAAATATCTGTAAATCACTGGCTGTAAAGTAGACCAGAAAGAAGAAACAGTAACAATTCTTAAGACCTGGAAAGGTCCTGAATGGTCCCTAATAAGAGAGGCCCTGGCTGCGGGCTCGGGGATCGAATACTGGTTTGATGGGTGTTCAACCACCTCTGCGTTGCTTCCCTGGAGGACTCGATGTGCAGCTGAGAGATGACCTGTATTGTGCTCGCTTGTGGGGTCTGACCTCGAGGAGGACGTGTGTCCTGGGCCGGCCGCAGCTGACCCGGGGCTTCTGCTCTTCCCCTCAGCTCATCAAGCGGATGATTGACAGGACATCCAGCGGCGGTGTCACAGGCAATGACGTCATCATGCACTTCATGCTCAGCTCTCTGCCCTTCGGAGGCGTGGGTGAGGCCCCTCCCAGCTGCTGCCCAGAGTCTCCTGGCCCGTCCCCACCCTCCACCCTCAGAGGCACTTCCCAGTCTGTAATGGTTTACAGTTTGCTGCTTCCCTGGTTTGCAGTTCTTCATCAGATGCAGGGCATGTCTTGGGCCAAGAATCAGGTCTTAGATGAACTGAGGCTTGCCCTCTGTCCTTTATGAATGAGGTGGTAAGGGACAGGCCATGGGCAGGTGAGGGATGGGCCCTTGGACAGGTGGGGGATGGGGCCATGGGCAGGGCAGACAGCAGCCGAGGACCTGGATGTCCATTTGCATTTTTAGGGAAAAGGCACAAAAACAGAATACTATGGAAAGTTGTGAGGGAAAATGCAATGATCTCCCAGACATAAATACTTAATATTTTGTAATTTAGACTTTTTCTTTAAAAGGCACACCTTTTGATACATCTCATAGAATCCCCCTGCAGCTTCAGCTTCACCCAAATCGTGCCTTGGGCCCTGGTTACCCTAGCCACACACGTGTCTGCCCAGCTTACGTGACCAAGCAGACAAATGAGCACAGGCCCGGAGCACAGCTCTGAGGGCAGAGGTGTCCACCAGCTTGTTAGCACCACCACATGACCTCCAGAGAGCCTGCAGGAAGCACAGCTCAGCCCCGGGCTCTTAGAGTCAGACCCTCAGGGCCACACTAAGGCCCTACCTGCCCTGTCCCTCTCAGAAGTGGGGTTGTGGTAGAGTGAGCCTGTCCCAGGAGCACCCGGAGCATGTCCTGGGCCGGGTCCACTGTGTGGGGGCCACTGAGAGGACCTGGAACAAGGCGCTCCCCCCATGCCGATGGGCAGGGGGCCCAGGACCTCCTAGAACAAGGCCCCCTGCCTGCCAGGCTGGTGGGCAGGGGGCCTGCTTATGCGCAGGAGGAGCTCTGTTACCTACAGCGGCTTGTCTCATCTGCCCTTGACTTCAGGGTCCAGTGGGATGGGAGCGTATCACGGAAAACACAGTTTCGATACTTTTTCCCATCAACGTCCCTGTTTATTAAAAACTCTCAAGCGGGAAGGCGCGAATCAACTCCGGTACCCTCCCAACAGCCAGTCGAAGGTGGACTGGGCGAAATTTTTCTTATTGAAGCGATTCAACAAAGGGAGACTCGGCCTCCTCCTGCTCACTCTCCTGGGCGTCCTGGCCGCCGTGCTCATCAAGGTGGGTCCCCAATGGCTGCCTGGGGTGGCTCTGTCTTGGGAGCGCCTCCGATCTTATTAAATCAGTGCTGTCTCATCCTGTTAACATTTAGCCTAAAACTAAGGGCTAGGGAGCTATGGCCTCTGGGCAGCCCCTGATTCTCTGAGCATCTCTGGCTGCTTCTGGGCTCCAGTGGCAGAGACTGTCCAGTCCACAGGCCTGTCCTCACAGGAGCCATGCGCTGCCTCTGGTCTGAGGTTAAAGCCCTGGAGAGCTCACTTGCAGAAGCTGAGCTGCTTAACCCTTGATCCTCTCACTGTTGGTGCCTTGGGGCCAGTTGGTTCCTGGACGTGCATGGACCTGGCGCGTGGAGGTGGAGGACAGTCCTCTGATGACAGGCTGCTGGTGGAGGCGGCTTGGCCGTGAGGCTGACCACAGCGTGTGTCTCTGGTGATTGGTCCTTGCCAATGTGGACATGCAGGAGAGCCAGTGCCATGCAGCTTCCTGGGGCAGAGCCAGATTTAACGGGAACTGCTGCGTCCGTGTCTGTGTTGGTTTAAGTGTTGAGAGGGTGTTGGTAGAGCTGGAGACACCAGCCGCATCTGAATTCATTTGGGTTTCCTCAGAGGTACCAGGCTGTGCTGAGGACAAAGGCCCTGTTGCATTTTCTGGCAGTTCACAGACGTGCCATCCCGTGAGCCGGTCTCAGAACCCACTCTGTGTTGAGAGGAGGTAGGGCCGTCTCTTCCTTTCTGTAGCTCGGGCCAGCGTGGGGTGTGTGCTCTTCCGGTCACGTGTTTTTCTACACGCAGAGGCTCATGTGTTACCAGAAAAAGAATGTGCAATTTATTTGCTCCAGGCACTTTGGACTTTAGCCTGGAGCCGCAGAGTGTTAAACCTGGCAGCCACGGTTCAATCCAGGAACGGACTTCAGAGGGTCGGGAAGAAACAACCATCACTCCCAGAAAACCACAGCCACGTGCCTCAGCTGTCCCAAGGCTGTCCCCGTGGAGCCACTCAGACCTAACTTCAGAGTCTGAGCAGCATCTCATAAAAAGCTCAAAGTCACTTTTTGTTTCGTTTTTGAGTTGTTTTTCTTAAAGTTTAACTTCAGCACTTACATGGCAGACCTGGTGAATGAGAGCTTGCTGTGGGCTGCAGTGCTGTTCTGCCCCTTGCTGAGGCCAGTGGCACTGTTTGGTCTCTAGTCCCTGTCTGCCTGTCCTCTCCCAAGTCGTGGGTCCCCAGCCTGACCAGTACCTCCTTGGTTGCAATGGAGTTGCTCAGCCTGGTGGAGAATCCGGAGGTGCAGGCAAACTGATCTCCACAGGCATGCCCCCTCTTAGGGGGCAGTGCCCCCTGCCAGAGGGCTGGCAGCGCCCCGCAAAGTTCCCAAAAGGGTTTGGCAGGCAAGCCTTTGTCTGGTAGGCTCTAGAGATGCATCAGTGTTGTAAAAATGTCTATTTAGCTGGGCCTGGAGATTGATTTAATTATGGTTTTGGGTGAGGCCTCTTCTGAGCCTGCAGGGTTCAGGCAGCCCCTCCTCTCGCTGTCCTCACTGGGAACCGAGGTGTCCGATCGTTTTGGATCCATTGTGAGACTGGGTAAAGATTTGGGGGCTCTTCTCTCTTTGCTGCTTCTCTACGCTTATACCCTGTTTTTATAAAATCATCTTTTACTTTCAGCAAAGGATTCTGTGCCTAAATTGGCCATTTTCTTGAGGAATATTTGTTGGTGATCACTGCAAACATTTTTCTGAAATTGCTTTTTTGCACTTCCTAGGTCTGATTGATTCTAATAATTCCGTTTACTAGGATTAGAATGCATTTGGAGCATTTTAAAATGGGAAACTGAAAGCCACAGTTATTAGTCTAAGGGGAGCACATTAGAATCTCAGGGTGGGGGCATTTTCCACATCCTTTTTACACGGGTTCCAGTAAAGGTTAGCCTAAGCTATGGAAAGCATTGCAGGGATTTTTAAAAGCTGAGAAAAATAAAAGGTTAAAATCAGTCGATGTCATCAAGATCTTGAGGATTAAATGCATCGTTTGAACTCTGTGGCTGTGCTTCTTTAAGCCTCAGTGGGTGTTGATGAAATTAATTACTCTCTGGAATTTGAGAAGCAGAATCGCTCACCAGTTTTCAGAGTTCACATGGACAGTCCACTTCCTTCTTACAAGTTATGTCTTTGCTCGTTGTCGTGTCTCCTCCATGTTGGACAGAGTACCGCCTCCAATACAACCATCCTGTTGTCGTTTGTGGGGGAGAACATGACCACTCGTCCTTAGGCACCTGTGGGCCCTGCTGTCACTGGAGGAGAGGCTTCCAGGATGGGAGGTGCTGGTCGGAGTTCTGACCCTGGGCCCATGTTGCAGGGCTGAGGGGTCATAAACTGGCTGTAAACTGGATCCCTTCTCCCCTCCACAGGGCGGATACTACTGATGGACCCCAGCCACCTCCTCATCGTCTCTGCTGAATTATTATTCTGCTCAGTGGCTAACCAACCAATCATCTTTAAATCGTACCAGAACTTTTTAAGAAGATATGCAAACGCACCATCCTCGCCATTCACCATTATTAAAACTCACTGCTTCAGCAAAGTCCCCCACTTACCTCCCCCCTCCGGCCCCCTAGGACTGAGCATGCTCACTCGGAGAACCTGCATCCCTAGAGCTCTGGGCTGGGACACAGAGCGCACTGGGTGAGTCCACATTCCCAGACCTGCTCAGTGACTCTACCAGGGACATGGGGCTTGCCAGCTCCACCCCTACCTTCAGGCAGCACCTCCTGAAGCCTTCCAGAGACTACCCTGCACATGTTTCCAGGTCTTAGTCTAGAGAGGTGAGGCAAGATCTCCCAGAGTCCTCGGGGTTCGGGGCACTAGAACTGGGGTGGGGGGTGTCCCTGTCCCCGATCCTGGGACCAGAAGACAGCTCCAGGAGACAGCCCTCCTTTCTCACCACTCTTTGTCCTGTCCTGAGCTCAGCTTGTGATGGTCCATTGTGATGTCCACACATGGTAAATCCTTGGGCTCCTGGAAGGCAGCTGCCAGTTTCGTGCGAGAATCATCTGTCATTCGTAGACTTTGTGTGCCTTACAAAGCCACTGGCCTGTTTCACTGCTATCGTCATGGTATTCAGACAATACTCACCCTTGATCAGAGGCTGCACACGGCAAGTCAGTGGCTTTTGAGGGACGAATCTTCAGGTTTGCTGCTTCTGTACCACAAGGCGAGTAAGCATCCCCTTGGCCTCCCTTGTGGCTCAACTGGTAAAGAATCCACCTGCCATATGGGAGACCTGGGTTGGGAAGATCCCCTGGAGAAGGGAATGGCTACCCACTCCAGTATTCTGGCCTGGAGAATTCCATGGTCTATATAGTCCATGGGGTCGCAAAGAGTCGGACACGACTGAGCGACTTTCACTTTCACTTTTGGAAACCTGAGAGGGGCACTGCTGAATAGATTCTGTCCAGAACTTAACATGGGAACCAGTTTCTGTCCTGGACAAGAGAGCTTGGGTGTTCATGACTTGCAGCCTGTGAGCCCCAGGGGCTGGTGAGGGGTATCTGGAAGAGGGCTCTCCATGACCAGGACAGCATCCAGCCCACCGAAGGGGACTCCCAAGCACAGTCGGGACCAGACCCAGCCCTTCAGCCAAACAGAAAGTCTCAAGAAGAGCCCTGGGGGTCCTCCCTGCTCCCACACTCAATGAGAGAATGTACCTCACTTCACAGCACATGTGATCCACCATTGAATGAACCTGCTCCTTGTGGCTGACTGCAGAGTGTTACACCTTCATTACAGGACACGGGGGTCAACAACCAATCACTAGGCTGGCTGAGGACATACCTGCTTTCGCTGGGGCTTTATCAGAATAATCAGCCATAAAATATCTCAGACAATGGAGTTTTTATTTGGTATATTGTGCATTTTACTTTCTAATTAAAATTATTTGCTTGTCTACTGGTATATTCTGCTTCAAAGTAGATACATTAGGAGAAGGAAATGGCAACCCACTCCAGTATTCTTGCCTGGAGAACCACACGGACTGTAGCCTGTCAGGCTTCCCTGTCCATGGGGTCCCAAGAGTTGGACATGACTTAGCAACTAAACCACCACATGCAAAGTGTTTGCAAATGTCTCACATAATCTAAATCTTAAACAAAATGGGTGCACTCTCTCAGATCATCCAATCTTATTCTCTGGTCCAGAGTAGGTAATGAAATGTCTGAGTCCGACAGGGAGGAGTAACAGGACTCAGGCTTCTGAGATGCATCTGCCAGTGGTTGAAAAAGATCCACAGGCCCAGAGGTACATGAAATATTCCTGGGAAGGACCTGTGCAACGGGGTCGTCTTGTACTGACTCTCAGACCAGGGAACTAGAAGGGAACCCATCAGAGTGGGTGCTCCTCCTTGTCCCTGTCCCCAGCACTACCTCAGTGTAGCTAGAAGGGAAAGAGCCTGTATTGAATTGAACTTGGCTAAATTTCCTGTGAGCGGAGGACTTTATGCTCCAAGTAAACTAGTCTCTAGAGGTCCTTTCCTGTTGTACAGTGAGCAGAGGCCTGTGACAGCTTAATAGGAAGGAAACCTGGCATCTCAGCATAAAGCTAGAGATTGATACTGCCAATTCTCACCCCCCTAAAGAAAATCGCGAGAGCAGCAGAAGGGCTGGTTCTCAATGGTTCTTCTCACCACAGTCGGTTGCCAAGGAAGACCCTAAAGCACTGGCTGTTGCTTTGAACTGGGACGTAAAGAAGACGGAAGCCGTTCAACAGGCCTGTAATCAGGAGCTTAGCCTACGCCTCCAGCAGGTACAGAGCTTGCGTTCTCTGAGGAGCATTTCAGCGAGAACGAGCTCGCTGGCTGGAGACATGGAGAACCCCAAACGAACCAGACGAGACCCCATGTAGCTGGTGGCCAGCAGCATGCCAAAGAAAACCTTGGGCTTCATGTCAGTGTCAGTAAATAAATACCTTTAGCCTAATCATTATAGCTACTTACATACTCCTCTGCCCCCTGCCTTTCAGAATGTTCTCCTGGAACAGACTGGAAAGACGGGCTTCGGGTCATCTTCAGAAAAGCCATTTCAGCTTTCTTTACATATTGAACCGTAAGGCTGCACCAGCTCCTCTAACTGCAAGTTCATATGTTCTCTGTGTAATAGTAGTTGTGAAGGGCGTGGAAAAGAAGCTGTCATGTTTCAGACCAACTATCTTTTTTTTTTTTCTTTTCCTTCTACATCAGACAAATGGTATATCTCTTTCATGATATAATCTATGCAACCATCATAGTAATGGACCTACTATTCTTTTCCTTTTTTTTTTTACGTGGACCATTTTGAAAGTCTTTACTGAATTTGTTCCAACACTGCCTTTGTTTTATGTTTTGGTGTTTTGGCCCCGAAGCATGTTAGATCTTAGCTCCCTGACCAGTGATCAAACCCGAACCCCTGGCATTGGAAGGCGGATTCTTAACCACTGGACCGTCACAGAAGCCCAGATGCACAATTCTTATTCTAAAGATGGAACTGCAGAATTTTAAACACAAATAATGGTAGAGGAGGTGACGCATCAATGTTGATTATGGCCACAAACTTGTTTCTCAAGTTAATGATGTTTGTTTGTTTAAAGGCACATATTAAATTTGCAGACCATAGGACATACAGAGAGTCTAATTCACCATTTCTAATATCTAATTCAGTATTGTGAAATTATATACATTACCACTGTGAAACTTTTCAGTTTTCTAATATGTTTTATCAGCAGGGGGTATAAAAAGGTCATTAAATCGATCTCTGTGGAAAAAAAAAAAAACTAGATACATTATAGTTGATGAAATTGGCATGAATTTTAATAACGTTAGTTTTCAGATAGGCCCTGATGAAGACAATTGTTTAAATGTAAGTTTTCTCCAACTAGAAATCCACTTTTTGCCTTTATCAAAGGTAGTGTTGATCCACTTAAATTCTTTCTCAATTTCTCAGCCTAGATTTTCTCAAGTTTTACTTTGCCACTTGTGCATTGTTTTTAAAAACCATCTATATATAGTAAATAGGTTTCTTTCTATCTTTACCCATTGCTGACCTAAAACAAGTATAACATCTCTGTAAGCACATTCAGGAGACCCCAGTCCCCTAAGCCTTTGCACAGAAACTGGCTCTGTGTCAGTTCCATCTAGCAGGGGCTTATGCAGGTGTGCTGTTTCCCAGACTTGTGCTTGCAGTCCTCTTTCCTCAGTGCCTTGCAGTCTGATGGCTCAGGTCTGAAATCTGCCAGCAGTGCAGGAGACCCCAGTTTGATCCCTGGGTTGGGAAGATCCCCTGGAGGAGGGTATGGCAACCCACGCCAGGATTCTTGCCTGGAAAATCCCATGGACAGAGGAGCCTGGCGGGCTCTGGTCCATGGGGTCGCAAAGAGTCAGACACTTAGCACTTAACACCTTCCTTTCACTTAGGCAACCCTAGGACACAGCACGGCCTTTCTGTTCCTTTCTGTTCCTTACCTGTTCATTCTGTCTGGGTGCGGAAGCTCACTGAGTCTTCAGGTCACAGCTGATACTGGCTCCTGCCTTTCTATGGAGTCAAACATTTGCCCTCTGCATCCTTTTTCCCTAGTGACCTTGATTAGTGCTTCCCCTATGTCTGTGGATGTGACTACCCACCTTAAAGGGACTGATGCTGAGGCCAGGCTGAGCCCCCACAGTCCCATGTGCAGCCTGGAGCCCGAACATGTCCCCAGTCCCAGGCCTCAAAGCACCCTGGGACTGGGTTAGCCACCAATTCTGTCCTGAGCCTCCCTGGCCCGGTGATCTGGGCTTCACTATCCGTTGAAGTGTTGGTCATGTCCGGCTTCTTGCTACCCCAAGGACTGTAACCCGCCAGTCTCCTCTGTCCATGGAATGCTCCAGACAAGAATACTGGAGTGGGTTGCCATTTCCTTCTCCAGAGGATCTTTCCAACTCAGGGATCGAACCCAGGCCTCCTGCACTGTAAGCAGAGTATACTGACTGCCCTTAGTTATATCCTGTCGCTACTATAAGAAAGGCATTTCTCAAGTGAAAATGCTGATGCCCTGAGAGGACTGGGGGAAAAGTGACCAGCTTCCTGGACCTGCAGGAGGCTCCAGAGCAGGAAGCAGACAGGGGTCTCAGCAAGGTGGACCACGTGCGTGGGGCCCACTGACCCCCCCCCCCTTCCAGAGCTTCACAAAGGCTTGGTGAACAGACCTAGGCGGCAGCCTACTTTTTAATGTAACAGTGGCGTTTTCTATTTCGTTTTGATTTGAAATCTCCAACCTGAAGCCGTTTATTTAATAACGGGACCAACCCCAGGAGTCTCGTCTTCTGGTCGGCTGAGCATGGATCAAGAGCATTCCAGGTGAGAGGAGGCAATTTAACCGCCACTCAGACCTGCCATGTGACATGCAACACCAGCTGAAAATCTCTTTATTTTCTGGCCACACTGCACAGCATGTGGGATCCCAGCTCCCCAACCGGCGGGCGTTGGTGGGGGGGTGGGGTTGGTGGGGAGGAGGGGGAAACCTGCTCAGTGGACAGGCAGATTCTCAACCACTGGATCACCATTGAAGTCCTGTGAATGTTCTTGAGGAGTGGTCAGGGGTATCCCCCTCCACTGAATTTGGGGTGGGCAGCCGCTCTCAGCTTCCTTTTCGTCTCAAGCTGTCTCACTAGGGCCTGGCAGTGGGACCCTCAGAATGAGCCCCACTATCAACGAGCCGACTGCCACCCCCAGAGCAGCCCCCCGGCGGAGAGCCAGCTGCTTGACTGACAGCTGGCTGACGGGGGCGGGCAGGGCATGGACTGCTTCCGGAGTCCTGAGGAGGTCCAGGTGGCCCCCGGGCCTCGAGTAGGTTGTCAGGATCACGCCAGGGGAGCTGCCTGTGGCCACTACAAGGCAAACAGAAGCCAGCTCAGCCCTGGGTGGGGGGCTGTGGAGCCACAGGATTGACCCCCCTGCCTCACAGCTGGAAACACGTGGGACAGCATCCTATAGACCTGATGTGCAGACAAGGCTGAGATCAGATGGGGTCAGACAACCTGGAGGTGCGTATCCTCTACCAGTGACCTCAGGTTGTGACATGCTCTGTCACGCTGCCTACCCCACTCTCTGGCAACACTGAAGCCCCCAAAGCCTGTGCTGGCTCCCCATGTCCATCCCAATCAAGGCACAGCCCAGGATGAGCGAGGTGAGGCTGCAGAGATAACCAGGCTATGGTCTGTAGACACACAGCCCTGGGCTCAGGCCAGCAGAGCTCTGGTCTGACAGGGTGCAAAGGGGTGGATGGGAAGGGCCCCCCACACCGGTTATCAAACCAGGCTGACCTGCCCGAGCCTCAGCTGCAGGCCGCCTGCCCACACTGGAGGTGGGTGGTGACCGTACGCCCTGAGATCAGATGGTTGGTGCTCAGACCTCGTCCCCTAATTTAGCAGCTAGCTGCAGGACAACAGGGAGGAGATCCAAGCACCCAACCCATGCCCTCGTCTGATGACAGGACCAAGAGTCATAGCCTCCCAGGCCAGGACAGACAGGGCCTGCTTCCCAGGCCATGAGTATCCCCTCATGGTGTCAGAACAGATGTCACTGTCACATTGAAGAAGAGAGGCAGCTTGGGTGCTTGCAGTTCCTAGCCACCCAAGCACACAGGGCAGTATTACCTGAAGACACGACCGCTTTGTCAGGCCCGGGCCTGGGTCCGAGAGCCATGTCTCATTGCTCCCCAATGGTGGCAGTCCTGCATGTTTCTGCGCCTGAAGGAGAGAGAGTCGCCAGGTCAGCCTGCCAGCTGCCCATCCACCCAGCTTCAGCTGAGCCCTGCAGGCTGAGCAGGATACACATAGTCACACACAGGCACACCTCGGGGGCTCCAGACCACTGCAATAAGGCGAATAATGCAGGCAGAGGGCTTTTCTGGGTTCCTGATGCACATAAAAGTAATGTTTTCACAACACTAAAGTCTGCTAAGTATGCAAGACACCTTGTCCATACCACAGTTAAACGATACTTCCTGGCTGGAAACTAACATCACCTGAGCCTTAAGCAGGTCATATTTTTGCGATGGTGACATCAGAGTTCAGTGATCACCCCTCACCATAAATGAGGTGATAATAATGAGAAGATCTGAAATATGATGAGAATTATGAGCAAAGTGTGACCCAGAGACACAAAGCAAACAAATGCTGTTGCAAAGATGGTGCCTGCTGATTGCCTTGCTCCATGTAGGGTGGCACCAGACCTTCAACCTGCAAAAACCACAATGCCTGAAGTGCGGTAAGGCCAGGTCTGCCATGTCCACGGTCTGGGGAGCTTTAAGTGGCGCTCCTTTAGATATGGGTTGATCCATTGTCTCAGATGCCAGGAGGACTGGATCCGCACACAAAGGCAACCACACCCTCTGGGTTTCAGGGTCTGAGCCATAGAAGCAAATACCAGGCTGCCTGTTTCAGAAGTGCTCCCAAGAGGACGGCGGACAGGGTGCTGTCGGTACCTTTTCCAAGGTCACAGCTCGCCCTCGGGGTCATCGGGAGCCCTCTGCTTGAGTTTGAGTGGGGTGGGGGTGGGGGGCGCTGAGGATGGTGTGTGGCATGGTTTCTTTGGTAATGGGAAGGGTACTCACCTCCTCCGCAGCCTGCTTCCAGTCCATCCGGGCCGTGTAAGTGACGAAGGCAGCGGTGGCCAGTATGACACAGACCAGCATGCCCAGCCAGAGGCCTGCAGGACACGGGGTCG
>SJXQ01000050.1:172465-187692 GCA_006408695.1 Aepyceros melampus | reverse complement strand
TAAGGGCATCGACGATCACTAGGCCTGCCCCCCTCCCCCCACACCACGTACCCATGATCCCCATCCCGACCAGGAAGGTCAGCACGACACCCAGCGGGAGGCCGATGGCGTAGTACATGATAGCGTTCACCACGGCCCCGAAGGCCTGCCTGCCGGTCCCACGCAGGACCCCAGCGTAGAGACACTGCAGAAGGCGGGAGGGCTGGGGGTTGGTGATGCTGAGGCAATGGTGGGTCTTAGCAGTGGGGCTTCCTCAGGAATCTACAGGCCACAGCCTTGTTTCGGTCCACAACATGGGCTAGGAGAGGCCCTCGTCTCTCTTCCTTCCTGGAGGGTCCTGCCCAGGGTCACACAAGGCTGCTGCATTTCAGATACAGGGGGAGGGGTGGACTGGGAGTCTGGGGTGAGCAGATGCAAACTATTACATATAGGATGGATAAACAAGGTCTGAGTATAGAGCACAGAGAACCGCGTTCAATATGCTATGATAAACCACCATGGAAAAGAATATTTTTTAAAATGTACACCAACTCAACGGACATGAACTTGGGCAAACTCCAGGAGATAGTGAGGGGCAGGGAGGCATGGCTGCCGTCCATGTGGTAGAAAAGAGTCAGACATGAATTAGCAACTGAACAACAATACATATATGTATAACTGAATCACTTTGCTATACAGTAGAAATTAACACATTATAAATCAACTATTCTACAATGAAAAAAAGAACATTAGTACTTTGGCCACCTCATACGAAGAGTCGGCTCATTGGAAAAGACTCTGATGCTGGGAGGGATTGGGGGCAGGAGGAGAAGGGGACGACAGAGGATGAGATGGCTTGATGGCATCACTGACTCAATGGACATGAGTTTGGGTGAACTCCGAGAGTTGGTGCTGGACAGGGAGGCCTGGTGTGCTGCAATCATGGGGACACAGAGTCGGACACGACAGCGACTGAACTGAATAAAAAGATAATTACTATGGGTTGGCTTGTGCCCCCACCTCAAAGATGCTGAGGTCCCGACCCCAGGACCTCCGAATATGATCTTAATTGAAAATGGCATCTCTGCAGAAGACCAAGTTGAGATAAGGTCATCAGGGTGGACCCTACCCCGAGAAGACGAGTGTCCTTGTGAAAAGGAGAAACTGGACCACAGACATGCAGAGGGGGAAGACAATGTAAACAGACATGGGAAACAATGCCTTCCACGTGCTCAGGGGCTCCTGAGGGTTCCAGAAGCTCAGCAGAGCCTGGAGTAGATCCTCCCCTGGTCCCTTGGATCTAGGACCTCTGGTCTCTAGAACCGCGAGACAATCTATTTCTAGTATGTTAGGTCACTCGGCTTTGCGTGCTTTGTCAGGGCAGCCCTGGCAGGCTCAGACAACAAGAACCCGATGTCTGCAGTGGACAAAGACACGAGCAGACACTTCACCCGAGGAGACACGCAGATGGAAGGAGCTCGGCGTTAGTCATTAAGGAAACACAACAGGGACTCCCAGGTGGTCCAGTGGTTAGGGCTCTGTGCCCGCACTGCAGGGAGCCTCGGTTTGATCCCTGGTTGGGGAACTAAGATCCCACATGCTGTGTGGCATGGGAAAAAAAAAAAAAGAAATGTACATTAAAACTACATTGAGATACCAGTACAGACCCATGAGGATGGCTCTAATAAAAATAAGAAATAATATTAAAAGGTTAGTTTCTGCTGTAAAGTGATCAGTTATACACACATATATATTCTTTTTCATAATTCTTTTCTATTATGGTTTATTACAGGATACTGAATATAGTTCCCTGTGCTATACAGTAGGACCTTGTTCATCTGTTTCATATATAGGACTCTGTATCCTGTATGATTCCACAATGTTGGGTACATGTCCTTAAACATTTGTCAAACCCATAGAACGCACACCAACCATGAACTGTGGACTTAATGTATCAATATTTTCATCAAGTAAACAAATGTCCTATACTAATACATGATGTAAATAAAAGGGGAAACCAGGGGAGGGGCTTATGGGAACTCTGTATTTGCTCATTTTTTTGGTTAACCTAAAACTGCTCTTAATCTACTTTTTCCAATTTCAAGACAAACAATAGTGCCAAGAATTAGCAACACAGGGGAGGAACTGGAATCCTGGTACATTGCTGGTGGGAATGTAAAATGATATAGTTGTTTTGGCAAACAGCTTAATGGTTTCTTACAAAGTTGGTAAACTTATGCTTCAACCTAACAATTCAACTCCTTAAGACTCTACTAAGAGGCAGGAAAACATTCGTCCACACAATGACTCATACTTGAATGTTCCCAGCAGCCTTAGTCACAGCAGGCCACACTCAAAACAACCCAAATGTCCATCACCTGATGAATGGGTAGGCAAACATATTACAGCCACAGAGTGGACTATTACTCAGCCACAAAAAGGAATGAAGTCCTGAAAAATGCTACGTCATGGACGAACCTCAGAAACATTTCAAGAAGTGAACAAAACCAGGCACGAAAGACCACATACTCTGTAACTGCATGTCTATAGAGTAATCAGAAAAGGCAAGTACGCACAGACAGAAAGTGGGTCAGTGCGTTGCCTGGGGCTGCCCGTGAGAGCAGGCAGTGACTTCAAAGCAGGCCCCAGGAATTCTGTGGGGGTGATGAAAACAGTCCAACACCGGATTGCAGCACTGGTTCCACAAGTAGACGCTTACTTAAAGCTTTGACTTATGCAGGTAAAATGCATGAATTTATGGTATGTAAATTATGACTCAAGAAAGGCATAAAAAATATATTAAAAAAACTAGGTCCATGAAAACTTAAATTAAGAATAATATAGGGCTTCCCTGGTGGCTCAGTGGTAAAGAATCCACGTGTCAATGGAATCACGGGTTTGATCCTATCTGGGATGGTCCCACATGCTTCAGAGCAACTAAACCCGCACACCACACTATTGCGCCCTCGCGCCCAAGAGCCCGTCTCCACAACAAGCCTGAACACCGCCACTAGAGGGTAGCCCCCATTCCCACAACCAGAGAAAAACCTGAGCAAGTAACGAAGACCCAGCACAGCCAAAAATAAATAAATAAAATTATTAAAAAAGAAAAAGAATAACACAGATCTAAGGAGTTCTCTCGGAGAAGGCAATGGCAACCTACTCCAGTGTTCTTGCCTGGAGAATCCCAGGGACGGAGGAGCCTGGCGGGCTGCCGTCTATGGGGTCGCACAAAGTCGGACACGACTGAAGCGACTTAGCAGCAGCAGCAAGGAGTTCTCTGGCAATCCAGTGGTTTGCCAATGCAGTTCTCTGGCAATGCAGTGGAGCTTCTACTGAAGGCAGCACAAGTTCAATCTCTGGTCAGAGAACAAAGATCCCGCATCCCACATGGTGCAGCCAAAAAATAAAATTTTTTAATGAAAAAAAATATAGGCAAATAGATAGCTAGATAGATATAACCGGGAGTAAAGATAGTAGACGCAGCGATGCCCACTGCAAGACCCCTGGCAGTTGTGAGCTGTGAATCTGCTGCGGGTTCCCTGGTGGGCAGTGCTGCCTTAGGAGCATTTAGGAATGCAGAGCCTCCGTGGCCTGACCCTGCAGGAGGAGTTTCTCAGCTGTGGCCTCACCTTAGAGCTAGAGAAAAAGTAATTATAGTGTCCTTGCAGAAGTCATAACAGAGCCCAGAAGAGGGTTTCTTTCAATGTTTTGCAATTAAAGCTGTGAATTTGATGACAAAACCCAGCCCAAAGCAAGTGGTCCTAATGAGGTCAGAAATGTACCACAAGCCTGTGCCCAGCTAGATTCGAAGGCCAGCCCTGGAATGTACGGGAACCAGCCAGAGTGACAGCGCTCTGGGGAAAACTCTCCACGAATACACTTTCTCCCAACGGTTCTTTCTTTCCTTCTCATAAGAGCTTATGATGACTCTGTGCGGGTTCTTGCCTCCTGCCCCTTGCTGCTCTCTAAGCCCACACTCCAGGCAGAGAGTTGCAGCTTCCTGAAGATTGCCCAAGGTGTGAAGACAACAACCCAGGGCTTCAAATTCTGCTCAATAAATGAGACTTTGGTGCTGTCTCTATGCCAGGCTGTTAAAACATTCACAGAATTCAGACTTGCACTCAATGGGACCTGCTCTTCAGTGATCCAAGTGGAAAGTTGGACCCCTCCATACTCTGGGCGCCTCTATTCTGGAAACCAGTGTGGCCGCTCCTGGCTGGGTGGGGCCTGGGTCAGAGCTGTGCCCCGCTCCCCACCCCCGACCCGCTCCTGGGGAACAAGGAAGAAGAGGGTTTATGATTCTGTACTGGAAGAGGGGTCAGTATTTTGCCAATCTGTATGCATCTCAGTAAATTGGAACTGCAGGAGAGAAAGGGGGGATGCGTTATTTTGAATAACAATAGATCCAACAAGAGCTGCCGCTTACTCTGTAGTCAGCCCTAATCAGGCAGCTCAAGCTCACAGCTCTGAGCTGCTGGGGATGGGGGCAGGGGTTGGGAACACGGGGGTCAGAGCGGGACTCACACAGAGGGCATCGAACAGCTGGAAGAAGATGTACAGCGGCAGGACCTTGTTGACCAGGGCGACGACTTCCCTGCAGGGACAGGGGACCGTGAGGCACAACCTTGGCCTTGGAGTCCCACTCCTGTCTATTCTGCCCTGTCCCCACCTTCTGAGAGCCTAGGTGGTGGCCCCAGGCCAGGCCACTCCTGTCCCTGAGTCTCCCTGTGTGTGGGGGACACATCCAAACCCCTCAAGGAGCCCTGGCAGCTCTGCCCTGCCCTTCGGTCAATGCCTGGTCTGTGCACAGGCAGCAGCCGAGGCCCCCGAAGCAAGGTGAGACCTACTCATCACTGGTGAAGATGTGGCCCAGCTTGTTTCTCAGGAGACTCAACAGGATGCCCACAACCAGTGAGGTTCCAACTGCAAGAGATGAAGGCGGTGAGACTGACCCAGCCAAGGGAGGAGCCTGGCTCCCCTCAGCCTGAGCCAGCCCAGCCGTATGTCCCCTTGGACGAAGACTCTATCTGTGGTCCCGTGATGACAACATGCAAAATGCCCTTCCTCTTGTGGTTCTCAAAATGGGGTCCCTGGACCAGCAGCTGCCTAGGGAAGCAGATTCTCAGACCCCCATCTCCGACCGATTTGGGTTTTGACACCCAGCTCCCCCACCCCACCCCCAACCTAGGTCTAAAGCCTGAGAACCACTGCTCTCCATGGAGAGCTGATCTGGGCCTGGCAGCTGCAGAGAGCAGAGACAGGATGGATGCAGAGGGGTCCTTTCTGAGGGTCGCCACAAGCAAGCCCCAAGCTCCTGGGGACTGCAGGAGGCCGAGCTCACAGAAGACCTAGAGGGCTGGGAGCCTGGTGAGGAAGGGCCTTCCCAGCGTCGCACTATGTGATGGAAACTGCCGGCCCAGACCCCCAGCGGTGGGGAAGCGGCCGGAAGGGGCACAGCAGGCTTGCTGCTCTGGGCCATGTAACAGGTACCACAGGCTTGGAAGGTAGCTGTGGCTCTCGGGGCCTCCCCTAGCCTAGGCCTGACCCCACCCACCTGTGCAGAGGGTGCCTGAGATGGCTGATCGCTTGGCTTGCACGGTGTCTGCGGCTCCCAGGGCTGTCCCCACTCGGACACAGACTGCGATGCTGAGCCCCATGGGGATCTGGACTCAGAGACAAGAAGGCACGGTCAGCCCCCCTCCTACCCCAGGCCAAGAGGGAGGGAAGCAGAGTGTTCCTGGCTGCTGGTAACCAGCCGTGAGATTGGTGGCTGGCAGGTCGGGTGGGGGTACCCCAAGCAAGCCAGCCAAAGCCCCACCCTGGCTGAGCCATCAGACACCACAGGCGGCCAAAATCAACACACAGCCAAAACCTCATGAGTAAACACGACACAAAGAGGCGAGTGTAGTCATAAGTCTGTCAGAAAAGGTCCCTGTGAGAAAAAGATTGACACCACTTGCAACATAAGAATCACCTTATAAATCAGTTTTGTACAGGCAGATTTTTGCGACTCCCTTGATTAAAGCTGTGGTCACAGAGTGTGCACCTGGGAGGCTGGCAGAGGCTGCACAAGTGACACGGGATACCCCATGTGTCCTTGAAGAGGAAGGAACTGTGGAGAGTTCTTTCCCCGGCGGAAGCAAGGAAGTGCCCCCAGAGGGCTCTGTTCCCCAGGGCCCACCACTAGGGGTGTGCAAGAACGTGGGCCCACTGCCAAAGGGAATGTCCTGTTTTTCAAAAAAATGCAAAAATCCAGATTGTGATGTGAAATTTCCCAATTTTAAATGATGCCAATCAATTCGAAACAATTCCAACATGGAGAGTTCTGTATCACCCTGGGCGGAGTGGCTGTGGGCCACGTGTGCCTGTTAGGGTCTGGGTCTGGTGGATACAGGAGGTCTGGAGGGTCCCTCGGGAGACAGAAATGGCCCCTGGGGGGACAGCTGCCCCTCCCCCTCTTATAGCCCCAGGCCATCAGGGGGTTGAGCTGGGGGCAGAACAAAAGGTGCCCCCCATAAGCCTCACCATGTAGATGACAGTGGCCACCTCGTAGATGACCGCTTGGGCAGAGAGGTCGAGCACGCTGAGCAGGCCTGCAGAGGTGGGGCGGGAACACAGTAAGTGTCCAGCCAGCTGACCAACAGTCCTGGGCTGACAGAGTGCCCCTTGCTCTTGGGGCCAAGGGGCCAGTGGCTTCCAAGGTCAGACACAGCAAAAACCACCCTTCCACTTGGCATTCAGCCTTCCAGGAGACCCCTGCCTGGGTGTGCCAGGGTCAGGGTCCTTCTCCTGTGTACATGGTGTGATGAGGGAGGGAAGAAAGCTGGACAGAGGTCAAGAAGCCTGAGTTCAGCTCTTGGCCCTGTTGGGTGACTCTGGATAGCCTCTTTTACTCTTAAGACTCAATTTTCTCTTCTATAGATGAGGGTAGACTGGGAGGTCTCTTGGGGCCATTCCAGCCCTGGCAGTTTGGACTCTGTTCTGAGTCAGTTGATGAGCACAATCTGTGCCGGCTGCACCAGTTCCACCTCACTCCATCTCTGACTGAAAATCATGCCCAGGTGTCCACCCATGCCAGGCCTAGACTGGGCAGTGCTGGGCCCAGGCCTGTCTGCTGGAAGCTCACAGTCTGGCAGGGAGCCAGGCCGGGCGGGTGAACCACCTGTCCGGGGGAGGGGGCTCCCCACATCCCGCCGTCCCACGTACCCACGAGGAAGCTCCCGATCTCGTAGGCCCACCACTCGATGCACAGCATCAGCATGCTGGGGATGGCCAGGCGGAAGAAGGGGCCCCAGTCCTGCAGGCACTCCCAGGACCAGCCTAGGAGCAGAAGCCAGCTGGCTGAGCACCCGTCCGCCTTGCAGCCCACCCACCACCAGGGCCCACAGCTTTTGGCTCCACACAGCAATCCCAGGCACTTGGCACCAGGCAGGGTCGGAGTGGGAGGAGGGTACCAGCTAACACCTCGGGCAGCACCCCTGGGTGGGAGCCTGGGCTGGCAGACAGCCCAGCCCTTCCTGGGCCCTGTCTCCTTGGATGAAATTTTAGCTCTTATCTCTGTCCCATCTCCCCAAAGGGCTGCTGGGAGGGTGGCACGACACCAAGGTGCCGGGAGGTTTCACAGGGCAGACAGGGTTGTACAGCCATGAGGTCCAGAGAGGGACCCACAGTCTACACAGCCAGCTTTCAGGGGCTAAAAGCTAAGCTAGGCCTAGGAGCAGGTTCAAGCCCACTTCTGTGATTTGCGGTGAATGACAAACTCTTCTCGGCACCAGCTTCCTTCATGTAAATAAAAATGGAGTTAACAAGGAGTCATGAAACTTATCCGAGCAATGTGGGTGCAGCCTGCTGCTGGCACCCAGCATTCTATCCAAGTTGTCATTCAATCTCTGATAGGAGCCAGGAAGCTCCTAGTACATCCCCAGCAGGGCTGTGCCCTGTGACACACTGGACTGGGAAACCGGGCCTCTAGGGGTAGGGTGCAGAGGCCAAGAGGTGGAGAAAGGGTGCAGATACAGGGGGTAGGGAAGGGGTGGGCCCTGAGGGATGTGGGGGCAGGCCTGGGGCAGGGCTCCTCCAAAGGCTCCAGTGGACCCTGCCCACAGAGTGAAGGCCCTGGGCTGGTGCTGGCGGCCTACCTGCCCCTCAGCAACCCCCTCCCTGGGTCGGGGCCCCCTCCATACCTGCCCATGTCTCCAGATGCAGCTTCTTCAGCACGATGTAGAACAGGAGGAAGACAGCCTGCGAGAACTGGGAGACGGTGTTGGCGAATGCAGAGCCCCTGACAGAGGAGGGAAGGCCGGGCTGGAGCGAAGGCCGACTCCAGCCCTGGGGGCAAGAGGGGACAGGCCTGGCTCATCCCCAGTTTCCCACGACCCCCCTGTGGCTGAACAGTGTGGACAGCCTCCACAATCCTTGTTGTGATGGGACTGGCTGCCCCCTCGGGGGTAGGCAGGGCTCTGGACCAGGCCGACAACAGCCCCTGCCCACCTGATCCCCCAACCAGCCCCTGAAAGCCTTACTCATCTGAAACCCCCAACACTTGACCCGCTCAACCAGGCCCTGCAGCCCCCTGCTCACCTGACCCCCTGGCCCAGCACAGAAACCAGGACATAGTTGGCCAAGCCGTTGACGCAGTTGCCCACAATGCCGCTGAAGACTTGGGGCCAAACGATACCCTGAAATAGGTGAAAACTGGCTTCATTGAGTGGCGCGACACCGGGGGGGCGGGGCACAGGCTGGGGATACGTGGCTCCCCACAGACCCGTGTGGAGGTCAGAACAGGGACCCCAGGCACTCCTCCCCCGCTGGACAGTGCAGTTGTGGGGTAGGGGGCAGCTCCAGCTAGAGCCCTGTACCTGATTCTGCAAGTACTTGGCCTGCAGGCTGTAGAGAAAATTTGCCTGTGTAAATAAACACACACACACACACACACAAGTAAACAACACCTCCACATGGACAAGAACAGACACTGCTGAGATGAGTGTGGGGCTGCTCCTTCACCAGAGTGTGTCCCAACCCACAGATATGCTCCTTGCTGGCCTATGCCCCTGCCCTGCTTGAGGGGTGATGCTGGGATAGGGCCAGCGGGCAGGGAGGGTGGACCCGAGAAGGCTCCAGTGCTCTGGCAAGAACGAGAGGGACTGGGCCCCTGGCTGCCAACCGGGCCTGTTCACAGAAGGGCCACCAGAGCCCACAGGTCGGGGCCACCCTAGGACCTGTCTCTGGCTGCGAGAGACAACACTCTGGGTGGAGAGGCCTTGGGCAGAGGGAGTGGGGGTAGGGAGGGTGGAGGCCACCAGCAGCCTCTGTAGAGCAGGGTAGAGACCTCAGAGGAGTCCATGGAGGACAGAGGAGGCCTGTGTGTGTGTGTGTGTGTGTGTGTGTCTTGGGGGCATTTCCCTGTGCTTCCTGCCCTGTCAAAGCCTGGCCCAGGCCTGTGGCGCCTGCCCACCCTCCCTGCAGCCCTCCACCTCTCTTCAGGACTGCAGTCAGCAAGCAAGAGTATGCCGCTGGACTTAGGTACTGGCTCTGCGCCTCCTGTGAGCGGTGTGGCCTTAGGCCACTTACTTAATCTCTCTGTGCCTCAGTTTCCTCACCTACATAGGGCATAATACTGTGCATGTGAATCCTTGCTATTTATACATACATTTATATGCAACGCTAATATTGCAAAAGTGCTTACAAAACAGCATTTGGCACATTTAAGAGTTCCAAGAGTTGCGTTAGCATCATGACTAAGACACGCGATGCTTCTCATCCCACAGGGAGTTACGTTCAGCAGTGTCTTTGTCTGGGAGGGAGGGGTTTTGTTGATTTGATAAAGTGGCTGCCATAGTGACACCTTGGAAGTTTCCCCTGACCCAGTCCCAGGGGCCCTGTTGGACAAGATACCTTCACTTGGCCTTAAGAGCCAAGGGTTTGGAGGAGAAAGACCAGAATTTCAGGTGGTTTCCATGATACAGGAGAAATCTGGAGCCCCAAAGAAGTCATGGCACTAGGCTTCCAGATGGGAGGGTGTGGCTGGGGCTCCCTGACAGGCCTGGTGTCCCCTACGGGCACCCTGAACTCACCCCAACCCTCCCTTCCCAGGCCCATCAAGAGCTCTGTCACCGGTGCTGGGAGGATAGAGGGGTCAGAGCAAGGGAGGATGGGGGGTAGGAAGAGAGAGGGAAGGCAGAGGGGGGCAGAGTGAGGGAAGGCAGAGGGGGGCAGAGCGAGGGAAGGCAGAGGGGGGCAGAGCAAGGGAAGGCAGAGTGGGGCAGAGAGGGAAGGCAGAGGGGGCCAGAGCGAGGGAAGGCAGAGGGGAAGGCAGAGGGGGGCAGAGTGAGGGAAGGCAGAGGAGGGCAGTGTGAGGGGGGATAGAGCAAGGCAGAGATAGAAAGGTGGGCTCCCCTGAGACAGCCTGCCACGTGGTGACATGTCCACTGAACCACAGCAAATCACATCATGTAGCCATGAGTCCCGAGTGGACACGTGGACCACTGCTGCTGCTACGTTGCTTTAGTCGTGTCTGACTCTGTGCGACCCCAGAGACGGCAGCCCACCACGCTCCTCCGTCCCTAGGATTCTCCAGGCAAGAACACTGGAGTAGGTTGCCATTTCCTTCTCCAATGCATGAAAGTGAAAATGAAAGTGAAGTCGCTCAGTTGTGTCCAGCTCTTAGCAACCTCATGGACTGCAGCCCACCAGGCTCTTCCATCCATGGGATTTTCCAGGCAAGAATACTGGAGTGGGCTGCCATTGCTTTTTCCACATGGACCACTGGGTGGGGCCCAAATCTCAGAAACTTATCTGCGTGGATGGACTGCTTACTTAATATTCAATAAATTAACAGAGAAAGAACATTCAATAATGACTCTTAGAAAACACTCTTAGAAAGATTACAGTCCTAAACACAAAAGTAGAAACCATTAAAAAGTTCAAATAAAATAAAGGCAAATGCTTCCATAATCCTGCGATGGGGTGACGGTGACTGTTCTTAAGCTCATCAAAGACAGACATCATAAAGGATGGGATTTATGGCTCTGTTACGTACACATTAAAAATTCTTTAAGAAAAAAGTATCAAAGAATTAGAAGGCAACTGAAAAACGTTTGTGACACATATGTCAAAGGAGTGAAATATTATTTAATAAGAGTTAAAATAATTAGGAAGGATTAATCCACTAAAATAAGCAAAGGATGTGGGCAATTCACAGAAGGGAAACAAATGATCAAAGATATGAAAAAACATTCAAATTCTTTGCAATAAAGTACATGTTAAAATAACCTATTTCTAATTGGAGAAAACATTTTCATAATACTCTGTGCTGATGAGAATATTGTTCTTGAGGGTAGAAATGATACAAACCAGTATCAAAAGCCACTGACAGAGCAACTCCAATTCCAATAAGGCATCATTACAGACATTCACAAAGATATTTCTACAAAAATGTTGATCACAACCTAATTTATAAGAGTGACCACTGCAAACAACCTAAATACCCAACACATGGGGACTGGTTAATAAGTTATGGCAAAGGGGGGGATACTGTGGGGCCTTTGAAATGGGTATTGTGGACAGTGATTTGAGCATATCTAGAGAAGGCAATGGCACCCCACCCCAGTACTCCTGCCTGGAAAATCCCATGGATGGAGGAGGCTGGTAGGCTGCAATCCATGGGGTCGATAAGAGTCGGACACGACTGAGCGACTTCACTTTCACTTTTCACTTTCATGCATTGGAGAAGGAAATGGCAACCCACTCCAGTGTTCTTGCCTGGAGAATCCCAGGGACAGGGCAGCCTGGCGGGCTGCCATCTCTGGGGTTGCACAGAGTCGGACATGACTGAAGCGACTTAGCAGCAGCAGCAGAGACTAATGACATATTTGAAAGGGAAACAGTGGGTTACAGAACAACAGGCACACACTGGCCCCATCTCACACTACAGGTGTGTCTCTGTGTTGATAACACACACACTCATGAAGAGAAATCGCCCTGGAGAGAGAGATTAACCTGTCTTTTCTCTGGGTAGTAGGATTATGGAAGATTTGAAATTTTTCTTCCCCAGGCTTTCCAGAATCTCTCCTGTAAATGGTTTTCTAACCAGAAAGAGGTGTTGCGCTACTTTCTAAAAGTTCAATCTGCACCAACCACCGACCGCACTGTGAAGTTTTCTCCGGCCCCTCTGGCCACCATATGAGGGCTGAGGGGCACCTGGCTGGTGGGGGGTCAGGATCCAAGCTCCATAAGACAACTCACCGGCAGGCCTGGGATGTAGACCTGCACATACTCCTGGGCCAGCCTGCAGGAGAAAGAACCAGGCTCTGAGCCGAGCAGCCTAAGCCCTGGGTGTGGGGAAAGGTTTGGCAGACTTTACCTCGAAAACAAGACCCCCAGAGACATCTGGAGCCTTGGTGGGGGCGGGGTGCCAGGAGGCGGGGCCCAAGAACCAAAGGACCCAAACACAGGGTCTCAGGGCTGGGGAACTTCAATTCGGGGTGATGTGCGGTTTGTAAGGGGGAAAGCAAGATTCCATCACGTTAAGAATTAACTACGTGAAGTGCACATAACAGGAAACGAGCGAGGTATTCCTACGAGGAAACACCTCCTACATTAACAACACAGTGTAATTCCTCAGGAATGGGGTTCAGTCCTGTTCCTCTGTTTGTGGGGTGGGGTATGCACACATCACTGCTTCCGAAGCCTCTGCGGGGCTTGGGCCCATGCTGGGACCAGATGCAAACAAATTCCATACAAATGCCTTTTCTCAATTAAAATGGGCTGTGGTCTGCCCCCTGCTGGGCATGCTGCGGGGGGAGAGTCCCCAGAGAGCAGCACCAGCTGGGGTGGGCCTACCGGGGTGACACGGCCCTGCCCGCCCCCGCGCACCTGGACACGGCCGGGTCCTGCCTGCATAACAGCAGGATGAGCTGGGTGTTGAGGAAGAGCGCCCAGCAGGGCAGACAGCAGAGCAGCAGCACCAGCACGCCCCGCTGCAGGATGACGCCCACGTGCTTCTTGTTGGGGCTGCCAAAGCTCTGGAACACAAGGGTAATGCCCGCCCCGAGCCTTCCCTCTGCTGGCTGGCTGGGGGGGCGGGTGCGCTGGGCAGCCCTCCACCACTCCCCGATCCCCACCCGGAGCTTCCTCTGAGGGGCTCAGCAGCTCAGAGTGACCGCAGCGGCCGTTTGCAGAACTCTAGCCCCTGTCCACCCACGTGCCCAGTACTCCCACGACTCCTGATGGGGGAGGCACTGCCCACCCCCCACCATCCCTGAAGCACCAGCGCATGCGAGTCTCCCTGGGGAGTGAGCAGCAGCCAGGCCCACCGTGAGCCCCAGGCCCCAGAGCTGAGCCCCTCCGGGTGGTGGGCCCGCTGAGAACAACAGGCCCCCTCTGTGTGCCCTCAATACACAGGGCCAGAGGATTCAAGGTCAAAGTCAGAGGACTCAAGGTTGGAGGACTGTCTTTCATTCCAGAGCTCTCTCGCCCGGCTACCCTGGCAAGGGGAGGGTCTGGTCCCTAGAGCATGCGGTCCCTGGGGGTAGGTGTACAAGGACAGCTGGCCCCTAAAGGCCTGCCTGACAGGTTCACAGATGCAGGGGCCACTGGGGGGCCTACCCTTTCTGCAGCAGCTGTGGGACTGGCTCCGGCCCTGCCCGGGGGCCCACCTACCTGGGACATCAAGGTGTCACAGGCCGAGGACAAGCCAAACCCGATGGAAACTCCACAGACGTTGACAAACTGGAGCCACACACAGGAGAGAACACAGGCTTTCAGGAGGAGACCGAGGGGGGACACTGCAGCCAGGGGGCTGCCCAGCAGCAGGAGACCCCTCCTGGCCAAGTCTGTGCATGGGGTGTGCTCGGGTGAGGCCAGAGGTCCAGCTGTGCTCTCAGGCCACATCTTCTCCCAGGAGCCCAGGGGAGAAGGTCCTGGCTGTACTCACGGCCACCGAGAGGGTCACTGCCGCCAGCTCCACCGTGCCCAGGTGTCCGCAGAACACCGTGCTCACGACATAGACCATGAAGTTCAGCATCTGGAAGAGGAACTGAAGGCCGGGGCCAAGGTCGAGGGCCCTGCTCACAGCCCAGCTCCCGGCAAGAGGCTCTCCAGGCCCTGATCCTCAAGAAGCCCCTCTGGGCCACAGGGCAAGTCGCCCACAGCAGAGGAGCGAGGGCGTGGCTGAGGCTGAGTGGCAGAAGGCCCGGGTCCTGCCCCCACCCAACGGGGCAACAGATCAACCCCTGAGCTCTGGTTCCCCAGCAGAGGCGCTGGAGTGGGCACAGCTGGTGATGTTACTGTAACCATCTTGTCAGGCTGCATGCAAACAGAGGAGTGGAGTTAAAGACATCAAAACCCCAGGAAGCCTCTGTCCATGTAGTGGGATTGGAAAGCAGTGTCTTCTTTTACTGTTATCCAAACTCTTACAAGGAGCACATATTTAGTAGTCTTTATGGTCAGAAAAAAAATGTACCTGGAGCCATTTTCCCTTTGAAAATAAATGGGCAAAGGCCCCTCTTCCAGTGCAAACGCCCGTGCAGGCACCCCTGGGCTCCCCTTGACCTCTCGGGCCTTTTGGCCAGCCTCCCCGTGGGTTCCTGAAGGAGGACAGACCTGGTCCCTCTGATGGTTGGGGGAGGGGGCTGCCAGCGGCTGAGAGAGGTCAGACCCTGTCAGGCTCTGGGTGGTGGCCCCTGGTGCCATCTGGACATCGTCACTGTGGGTAATTTCTGGGGAAGGCCTCGAGCAGCCCCTGCCCCCCGCCTCGTCAGCGCCTCACCCCCGCCTCCTTACCAGGGGTCCAGAAAGGACGAAGAGCGTCCGTGCCTCAGCTCCAAAGCCAACGGGGACCAGCCTGCGGAGGGCAGGGCAACAGCTCCTTCGGCCTGGGGGGACCGTGTCCTGGGGGTTGTCCATTCCAAGCCTAGGCCACCCAGCCGCCCTGCACGCCAGAGCACCTTCTCGGCCAGCCTCACCCAGCCAGCCAGGGTAACCGCACAGCCTGGCTAATGAGTAAGGGGTGGAGGAGGGGCCACTGCCACCCATGGGACCAGCCCTGCCCCCTGTGCACGCCAGCCCTGTGGCCCAACCCACTGACCATGGACAGGACAGAGGTCTGGGCACCCAGAGTCATCATGCTGACCCCCTTCCAGGGGGTTGGCAGAAAAGGCCCAGGAAGTGCAGGTGTGGGGCAGGGCTGAAGAGGCCAAGGACTCTCTGTCCAGGTGAAAAGAGAGACACACTCAGGTGGCAAAGCC
>SJXQ01000050.1:160468-172211 GCA_006408695.1 Aepyceros melampus | reverse complement strand
TTCAGTGATCTAGCCCACAGGGTTCCAGGTTTCCCTGGTGCTCCCCAGGGTGCTAAGCAGGTCAGGGTCAGCCCATCGTCCTCAGCAAGTCCTTGGCTGAGGATCTGCAAACATCCCCCAGAATTTGTATGATGAAAACTCACAACTGCCTCCACTTCCCCCTCCATGCTCTCTGCCCCCTGCTGCTCACAGGAGCAGGGAAGTGAGGTGAGGTGGGCAGGGTGGGATATAGGAATCCCTGCCCTTCCACCTGTGTGGGGATTGCTCTCCTCAGGGTGGGGGGCCGCCCAGGTGCTGACTTTCAAAACTCCACTTCCAGCCTTCTTCTACAAAGACACCACTACTGTTGGGGTGACTGCAAATGCAGCCAGCACCACCTTCAGTGCCTGCAGGCTTGGGCCCAGGTTTGGTTTTCCAGGATTTCAGCCCATGTGAACCGGCACAGTCTCGGAGCAGAGTGGTCACGCAGTCCCACATGGGGTCCCCGGGCCAGGTGAGGACCCGCTCTCCACAGCCCCCACTATCAGGGGTGGCTGCACAGCCTCTTCCCTGTGTCCTTGGTCTCAGACCCCCCACAGCAGACAGGAGCAGCGATTCAATTCTCAGGGATGGGGCCACAGACCCCAGGACTTTGGGACGCTCTCCCTTCTCAGGTGAGAACTTGCCCTGCAATCACCTGGCTCTGGGAGCATGCCCCGCCACTTCCTCCCTCCTGGCAACGTTTGCCAGTCATGGTTCTTGGGTGGAAACAGGAGGGGGAGAGAGAGTGTGGAGGGGGTCAGCGTTGGCAGGTGATCTGGAAAGAAGCTGAGTGACTAGAATGAGAAAATCTAGGTTTTTAAGGGCAAGTCCATGAGATGATTACGCTCTGAACACCTTCACCCTCAGAGCCAGATCTCTGGAGGACTGGGGCAGAGTCAATCTGGGATGGCAACAGGAGAGGGAGGGTGGGATAGAGGGTACTGGGGACCACCTGGAGGGGCAGGTTGGTTCCTCAAAAGGATGAGATGCTGAACAGATAACAATGGTGTCACCTGTGTACCCCAAACTCAAGTGTCTTTAATTAGCTGCCATCTATATCACGTGGGCTGCTGGGAGCATCGGGCTGGTGTTTTTATTCCACCTGTGTCTCTGTGTCCCCTGGAGAAGGAAGGGGCAACCCACTCCAGTATTCTTGCCTGGAGAACCCCAAGGACAGAGGTACTGGGGGTGCTACAGTCCATGGGGTCTCAAAGAGTCAGACACGACTGAGCAACTGAATAACTATCTGTATTCGCCCCAAGGCTCACCCAGGTGGGATTGTCTGCCGTGGGTGCCTCCGGTCAGCAGGTGCTTCCCTGGGGCTCCATCTTCTGTCACAGGGCCTCTCTGGGCAGCCTGGCATCTCATGGCTCGGAGCTGGTCTGACAAGGGAACATTCCAGGATGGCAGCAGGAAGGTCCAAGGTCACCTGGCCCAAGCTCGAGAAAGGAAGCAGCATCCACCTCCTAGTGGGAGGAGCTGGAAACCCTGTACCCTGGGGACCGCCTCCTCCATGGTCCCATCTCCATCCTCTCCCTCCACGCCAAAACCCACGCCCCACCCTGAGCAAGGGCAGAGCAGGGACTTCAGACCTGCCCAGGACCCTCACAGAGAAAAAGGACCCAAAGCTCTCAGGTTCCAGGACTGGTGGGGTGGTGAAGGGAAAGGGTGGAGAGTCACTGCAATCCCCCAACACACCCTGGGGTTGGGAAGGCATCCAACTAAGGAGAAGATGCCTCCACTGGAGCCAGTTCCGGTGCCCTGCAGCCTCATTGTGCCACAAGGTGCTGGAGTGTGCCCAGAAGGGCTCAGTGAGGAAGCACATATGGAAGCAAGCCAGAAGCCAGTGACCTGGACGAATTGGCCAAGCCATCTCGGCGGTGGGGAGGGGCGGGCTCAAGAGTCCCTCTCACCACAGACCAGCTGTAGCCAGCAGCAGCACAGAGCCATCGCAAGGGGACCCTGACTCTGGCTGCAACTCCTGCAACAGCAGGAAGACAGTCCCCCTGGGGATGGGTCTGGCCTATGAGCCCCGCCTCCGGGAACTCATGACCCAGTGACCTGCACAGCCAGGGCCAGCCCCTGCAAGCCTCTCCTCGCTTGGTTACACCTCACCAGGCCTGAAGCTATTTTATTTGCCCTGGGGCTGCCCTGCGCCCTGCAACCCCAAGTCAGGGGCCAGAGTCCCTCTCTCTGATTCCCTCCTCCCTGCCATGTGACTGCCAAACCCCCAGCTCTCCTCTGGGGAGTGAGAGACTCTGGCCTGGTCCTCAGCTTCACACACATCTTCAGGGCAAAGGACGGATGGCTGAGCAAGACTGACATCTGAATGCCTGAGGCCACTCCAACCGCCCCCTAACCCCACCTCCTAGATTTAGGTGGCCTCTTCCCTGTCTGCCCCTCCTGACATCTCTTCCCTCCACACCCCTGCCCTTCCCTGCTCCAGCCAGACTTCACTGGACTGTCTGGGCTCGGGTCTTGATGAACACCAAGGTTGGCAAGGGTAGCGGGGACACAGCCGGCTGCCAAGCCTTAACAGAGACCGGAGACCCTCCTAGGGGACCTTCCAAGTTAAATTTCTGCCTGGGGAGAAGTTTACCAGAATGTACTGGAGACACCAAATTCATAGTTAAACCAGCAGTTCTAACCTGTGACTGCATTTTAGACTCACCCGGGAAGCTTTTTCCAAAAACGCCACTACCCAAGTCTCACCACAGATGTTCGGACCTAATTAAGGCCCAGGAAGCAACTTCTTTTCCCTTTTTCTTTAACTTCTTACTGAAGTATAACATTTGTACAGAAGAGCACACATAAGCCTAAGGTTCTATGAATCTTCTTCAATTAAATGCACCTGAGCAACCAGCAGTCCACTGAGGAAACAGTTTTACTCTCCTCCTCTGAGCTCCGGGAATGGTGCTCAGTCACTGTGCCCCATGGAGAACCATTCTCTTGGTTTTAGCACCAGGGGATTCTTGGCCAGGCGTTCTTTGACACCCACCCAGGTGATTTCTCCAGAGCAGCTGGGGTCCAGAACACTGGCCTGGATACCTGCACCACCTCACCCCGCACACTATGGCCTTAGCCTACCCCAACTATTTCCCTTGACAAAGATGAAGAGCTTCGGAGGCACCAAGCTCAACAGTTACTTCTTATATTAACAGATACAAGTCCCCACGGCGCCCCCTCTCCCAGGCCTGTCCCCTGTGGCAGGGGCCTCCTGAGCTGGGCCTACTGCTGATTCTCACCACTAACCTGGCTGTCTCTGAGATGGTCCTTCCAGAAACTGCCACGGCTGTCAGGGCTCAGGAACCTGCTACTGCCTCCCCACCTTGGATGCCATTTCCCCTCCTGAACTAGAGGCTTTAGGATGCGTCTGCTGGGCTGGGACAGCCCGGCTCAGGAGGCCTTATTCTGGGGCTGAATGGTCAGGAGGCAGCTGCTTAGCCGTAGAGGGCCGCGGGAACTCCTCCGCCTCGACAGTCGGGGTCTGTACCATCCAGGGGGCTGGGCTGAGGGACTGGGCGCCCAGCCGCAGGCAGCCCTCTGGTGCGAACCTTGAGCTCGGGCCACTGTGGTTGGCAGATTTGGAGCGGCTGGCCCCAAACACCGGGCTTTACCGAGGTCAAAGCAGCCAAGACCGTCACCGTCTCCAGGGCCCGCCAGGGACCAACGTGGGAGAGCACGCAGGAAGCTGAGCCCAGGCTGCAGGTGGCCCAGTGCGGAATAAGGGCCTCGAGTGAGGAGACTCAAGTCAGAACAGCATGGTGTGCAATGGGCGGGGATTACTAAGGCCTGGGTACCCCGGAACCCTTGCGGAGTGAGCACGAGCAGTACCGGCCCTGGGACCCCGCCCATCTTGCCTGTCCTTGTGCCACGTGACTGCCTCTCCACTGAGGTTTATTGGCCACCTTGGCCGGGCTGGGCCAATCAGATTCTCTCCCGGGACTTCAGGGGTGTGGGCGTGGAGCCGGTCTGAGAGAAGGCGGGGGTGGAGGCTCAGCTCTGTGCGGACTCGGCCAGGCCCGGGCAAGACTGGAGGGAGTCCAGCTAAACCCAGAGCTGGGGGCCTGGCCGCAGAGGCAGCCACGTGGGAGGGGAGGAGACGGGCAGCAGTGGGCAGGGGGCCAAAGATGGGAGACCCTGTGTGCCGTGAGGGAGAGGGCCAGAGTATCATTCACTTCTTTTCACTGGTTTGGCTTTTTCTGTGTCTTTTCCACGTCTGGTCATTTTATGGCCTGGCCATTCCTTCCCGCTACCAGATGATGCCCCTGCCTCCCATCCTCACATTCTACTTGAGATGTTGAATGGAGGTCAGTCCCTTGCAACCCCATAACCCCTGAACCTGCAGTTCTCCCCAGCCCCAGCATCATGTCTTTGTAGTGATCTCCACTGAGCAAACCCTGGCCTTCCTGTCCTTCACGTGGGTCTTGTTAGGGAGGCAGTGTGAAGGGCCAAGGATGCTCCCAGACCCATCAGATCATAGCCAGCCAGGGAGCAAAGAGGATACCCCCTCTCAACACTTTCTGTCACACCTGCACATGAGGTGGTTTGCTGAACCCAATTGTTTGTCAAGGGGAGCATCAAATTAATTAAACAAGGAGGTCTACAAGCAAACCGACACCTAGGTCTGTAAATGCTTCTAGGTGAGGAGGTCAAAACCTAAGCACAAGGAATGCCCTGGTGGTCCAATGGCATAAGAATCCGCCTGCCAGTGCAAGGGGCAGTGGTTCGATCCCTGGTCTGAGAAGATCCCACATGCTGTGGAGCAACTAAACTCGTGAGCCACAACTACTGAACCCTGTGTGCCCTAGAGCCTGTGTTCTGCAACAAGAGATACCACTGCAATGAGAAGCCTAAGCCTCCAGCTAGAGAAAATCCTCCCACAGGAATGAAGAACCAGTGTGGTCAAAAGCTAAACAAGAAATAACTTACAAAAACAAAAACCTAAGGATAACCAGTCAAAAACAAGTAACCAAAAGGTGGAGGCAACCCAAGTGTCCATTGAGGAAATAGAAAAACAGACTGTTATCTATTCAGTCAATGGACTATTATTATTCATCCTTAAAAAGTAAGGAAGTCCTGACGGATGCCACACATCAACAATACCAACACAGAGGGCATCATTTTAGGTGAAATAAGCCAGTCACCAAAAGACAAACACTGATGCGATACCCTAGGAGGTGCTTATACGAGGTCCCTGGAGTCATCAAGTTCATAGACAGCAAAATGTTGGTTGCCAAGGGCTCAGGGAAGGGAGAGGGGGAGCTGTTTGGTGAGTGTAGAACTTTAGTCTTGCAAGATGGAAAGACTTCTGGGGACTGGTTGCAGGACAATGTGAATGTGCTTAACAGCACTGAGCTGATACACTTTACAGTTTTTTTCATATGGAGGTTTTTCTTGGCCATGCTGTGCATCTTGCAGGACTTTAGTTCTGTAATCAGGGATTGAACCTGTGCCCCTGCAGTGGAAGCATGGAGTCCTAACCAGTGGACCACCTGAGAATCCCTATATATGCACTTTAAAATGTTTAAGATGTTTAATTTTAGGTTATGTATATTTTACCACAATTAAAAGTGAAAAAAAATTTTTTTAACCTCACAGAAAGTACTGATGCAAGTAAATGAGCTAACATATATGGAAGTGCCTGGAACAACATAGGCATTTAATAGGTGTTAGAGTCTGTTTTTTTTTTCTTCCTTAACTCTGGTCCTTGATTCCTGATGGTCTAAAAGAATGGACCAGATGAGACTAACTTATAAGAGGCTAATGAACACTGCAAAAGTCCTTGGGTTTCTTTCCTTAAGTAGGTTAGATAGTCTGCATAACAGTTTTGTTGCAAACAGATCTGTTTGAAGATGGAGGAGAACGAAAAGGAAGAGAAAAGGATTCAAGAGAAAATGAGCTTGCCTCACGGCATTTTCCTTTGTGTAGATTTCCTGCGGATGTGTGTTGAGCATAGGAGTGTGTGTAGAGGTGTTGACTGGACCGGCAGCTTTAGCCATGACGTCATATTTCATCTAGTCCCAACCTTTTCAGGTGTATGCTTATCTCCCTTTACAAATGAGAGAACTGAAGCTCAGGGAAATAGACTGCCCAAATGAAGTGGTAGGGCCAGAATGTGGGGCTGGTCTGTATCAATCTGGGTGGCAATGTGCTCTTCTCCAGCCCTACAGCTCTACATGGATGTCATCTTGCAGAGTGCCCAGCAGACCTGTGCTGGTGTCAACCCTGGATGTCTGCCATGGCATGGGTAGAGGAGACACTGCACCTGTGCTCTGCAGCTGCCTCTCCCGCCTGTGTCACGGTGAGCACAGTTTGGGGGGAAAAAGAGGAAGAAAACGTTTATCTGTCTGCCTAGCAACTGCTGGCCTGTTCTCTGAAAAAGACCTCGGGGTGGAGATGCTCCTTCTGCCGGGGTGTCTGGCTGGGCTTGGGCCCCTCTGCTCCTGCCCTCTGTTTTCCCAGGAGAGAAGACAGGTCATTCAAATTTCTACCAGCCCCCGACCATGTAAATTCCTACCAGGCACACAGGCTTCAGGGAACAGAGCACTGTCATCTTTCTCCAGCAAAACAGCCACCAGTCTGAACACTGATTTCCCAGAAGGTCACACAGGACTCGTGAGCTCATATCTGGCCCTGGTTCAAAGGAAAGATGTTCTGTGAGTCTGGTGCTCTGGAACCAGGCCTAGACAGCGTTCCCAGGGTGCCATGGCAGTCATTAGGGAAGCACGGCGCCCCCTGGGCCTCGTGGTCGTGTGAGGGAACAAAGGGTGTGTGGTTTCTCCCCATCTGTCTGTCTGTCTCTCTCTCCCCCACAAACTCAAGTTTTTGACTCAAAAACTTGGGTCAAACCAGAGAGCTGAGAACATCTTCCCACCAACCCCCATCCTCTTTGCTAAAAGCCTGCAGTGGAGCTGAAAGCAGCCTGGAGTGAGGATCTGGCCAGTGGAGGCTGTCCTCTTGTAGAGAACTTGAGTGCCAGGCAGGGACCCCAAGGCCACAGGCTTGGCGCTGCTGTGAGAGTGGTCAGACCTGCACCCGAAAGCACGTGGCTTCCCCTGGTGCCTCCTCCTGGATCTTCCTGGAAGGAGCAGCTCTGCCAGCACTCTGTCCGCCAGGCCTGGCTCTGAGCCTAGGCCCTGGCTTTGCATGTGGCCGCCTCACTTGTAGGAACCATCTCTGTTGCCTTTAGGAATTAAGTAGCTTAGCCCACACCCAGCTGGTATTTTCTGAATTTCTGATAAACAAAATAAATATGCAGCTTATATAATACTCCTGGCTGGAAAGTCAACAATGGCTGGCATGGCTGAGCAGCTGACCAGAGCCCCAAGGGCAGCATGTCCCGGGTGGCTGGTGATGAAGGAGCCCATTGTTGGGCCACCCTATCAAAACCCTTTGTTCTAAACTTTCTAAAGCGAACTCTCCACAGAGGAGTGAACTCCAAGCCCATTTCAGAGTGAGGTTTGCTATGGGCGGAGGTCTCAGCGGTGGTAACAAGCACCAACCAGGCCCTGGTGCAGCTCCAAACCGAGAGCTTCCCCTATTTCATCCTCACACTAACGCCAGATGTAAACACTGAAATTAGTACCCACTGTAGATCAAGAAGGGCTTCCTAGGTGGCACTGCTGGTAAAGATCTGCCTGCCAATGCAGGAGATGTTAAGAGACGCAGGTTCAATCGCTCGGTCAGGAAGATCCCCTGGAGGAGGGCATGGCAACCCACTCTAGTATTCTTGTCTGGAGAATCCCATGGACAGAGGAGCCTGGCAGGGTACAGTCCATGGGGTTGCAGAGTCGGACACAGTGGAAGTGACTTAGCATATATTCACAGAGATCAAGAAGCAGGTCTGGGGATTTGCAATAGCTCAGCTGGCCCTCAGCATCAACTACCCTTCCTGCTGGCAGCTTTTAGTGTTGCTAAAACCCACCTTTCCCAGACTCCCTTGCAGCCTGGGCTCTGGGTGAGGACTGAGTTCTGTCCTTACACACAGATTGGCTCCTGGGTTTGATGAGCAAGGCCATGGTGCCCACAGCAGTGAATTCAGAGGTGGCTCTTATTCCCCAGGCAGAGGGTAACTCTCCTGGTGAGCCCTTCTCATGTGTCCTGGGAGCTGTTCCTGGAGGCCTTGCCCAGTGTCTGCTCCTCCAGACTTTCCTGTGTTTTTGTAGAGACCCAATTCCCTTTAGGTAAATATGTATTTATATATTTTTATTTACCTTTTGGCTGTGTCTCAAGGCTTGTGGGATCAAACCAGTCAAAATTAAAGGAAATCATTCCTGAATATTCATTGGAAGGACTGAAGCTGAAGCTCTAATACTTTGGCCACCTGATTCAAAGAGCTGACTCTGGAAAATACTCTTATGCTGGTTAAGATTTAAGACAAAAGGAGAAAGGGATGACAGAGGATGAGATGGTTCGATGGCATCATCGACTAAAATGAACATGAGTTTGCGCAAACTCTGGGAGATAGTGAAGGACAGAGGAGCCTGGTGTGCTGCAGTCCACAGGGTTGCAAAGAGTCAGACACAACTTACCAACTGAATAACTATTGAAAATACCTACAGAGGATTCCGTTTTCTGTTCTGACATGCCTGATATGGTCCTGGAGTAGACATCAAGCAGTCCTCCTCCAGATGCCCCCTTGGCCTCTCCCGTTGTTTGGAACTCAGGGCGTGTGGGCAGCAGTGGCTGGAAGGAAGAGCTGGTGTGCATGGGACTTTAGAACCTGGAGGCCAGCCGGCAGCTGCTTCAGGATTAGGGAGGGAGCCAGGGAGGAAGGACTTGCCAGAGAGGACAAGCAGTCCTGCTGGGAAGATGCTGGGATACCGAGAGACCAAGGGGAAGGGGAGGAGAGAAGGACACCAGCCAGAGGATGGGTAGGGATGAGATGGGGGTGCAGGGTGAGTCTGTCCATCTGATAAGATGATTTCAAATATAAATAGCTGAAAACACACTTCAAAAAAAATTTTTTAAGACATTTTATCATCATGGATAACAAAGACTCCAAAGACAGAACAGGGCCAGCAGTTCAGTAACATCTTCCACAAGCCAAGTTTCTTCCATCTTCCAACTGCCCCATTCTTAGCAGATCTGCTGAGCTCAGGGAGCTGTCCTCATGGTCACGAGATGGCTGCACTGTTCCAGGTGTCCCATCCAGACACATCACCTTCTCAGACCCTCATCCCTTCTAGTGCTTCTGTCTTCAGCAGGGAGGAGCCTGTCCCAGAATCTAACTCCAGTTGACCTCCCTTCACATCCCACTGCCCACACTGGGTGGCATGCCCATCCTCACCCAATCACTGAGTGGAAAAATACACTTCAGTACTGGCTTCTGCCAGGGGCGCTCAACCCTGGCAGAATATTAGACTCTTGTAGAGAACTTTAAAATATATATATACTTTAAAATTTTGTGTGTATATATATAAATATAACTTTATAAGTTCTTTCTATATACAATATATATATGAATACCTACATACATGTAATGTATTAATGCTCAGTTTCCACTCCAGAACACAGAATCAAAGGCTCTGGATCCTTGATGATGATGTGTGCAGGGAGAGGGGTGGCTGGGGGGTGGGCAAGGAGGCACTGGGGGCAAGGGAGCTCTCGGGGCCCTGACCAGGGATGGTGGCCTACCTTCCCTCAGCTCCTGAATGGTTCTCCCTGCCTGCGGGCGATTCTCCATCATCTGTGAGGCACCACCCGCCTTCCAGGTGCCTTTCCAGGTGTCTGTTTATTCCTGTGCTTACTGTCTGGTCCGTACAAGTGGCAGACACTTGCTGCCCAGTGTCGATGCTCCTGGGCTTCCTTCATGGCTCAGTGGTAAAGAATCTGCCTGCCAGTGCAGGAGACTTTGGTGCAATCCCTGGGTAGAGAAGATCCCCTGGAGATGGTAATGGCAACTGACTCCAGTGTTCTGGCCTGGGAAACCCCATGAACAGAGGAGCCTGGCGAGCTACAGTCCTTGGGGTCACAAAGGATCAGACAACAGTGATGCTCCTCCTTCCGCTGGGAGAGGGGTGCTTGCTGCGAGACGGGATGTGAGTGGAGGTGACCCATGTGTGAGCCTCTGCATCTGCCCCCCCCACCTCAATGAACCCCCAAGGCCTGCTCTGAACAGGAGACTGCCATTAGCAGGGGCAGGGGGAAGTTCCAGAGACTGCCATTAGCAGGGGCAGGGGGAAGTTCCAGAGACTGCCATTAGCAGGGGCGGGGGGAAATTCCAGGAACAGAGCCCCACCAGCCTCCGGTGGCACTCATCACGGCCACTCTGAGGTCAGACTGTTCCTGCAGCATCACCTAAGTCACCCCTATCAACCCCTTCCTAAGTCACCCCAATCAAACAAACCTCCTGAGAAGCACAGACCCTGTGTTTTTTTCACAATGTCCCCAGCACCCAGGACTGTCCACTCAAAAAACTGCTGGTTTTTTTTCTCTCTCTCTTGTGGTTAAGACTCTGCACTTCCAATGCAGGGGCCATGGGTTTGATCCTCGGTCCAAGAATTAAGATCCCACAGGCAGTGAGGCATGGCCAAAAAAGTAAGAAATAATTTAAAAAATTTTGCTGAAGCAACAAATGAGTGGAGGAAATCTCCCCTCTGTTTTATAACAACAGCAAAAGAAAAGATTGTAACCACTTGCTTGTTTTCTGTCTGAGAGTCTAAATACTAGAAGCACCGAATAGTGGAGCCAAAGGGGCTTTGCCAAGGTTTCAGCTGCCCAGCTAAGAACCGGGATGTCAAGGTGCCCTCCGTGCCCTCAGTCCAGTGTGATGGGGGTTGTGAGGAGCCACCTAGAGTGTCACCCCCTCTCACTGGTGACCTGTGAGTTGGGATGGGTCTTGATCATTTACGTTTTAGATGATGGCAATTGTTTGGAAAGGCTGAATCAATCGTGCAAATATTTTTTCAATGCATTCCTTAATCCAGGAAAAAAACAGTAGAGGGGATCACGATAGTGAGATTATGGTTTTTTTCATTATTTTCTATTGAGTTTAATCTAGTTAGGAAATAGGGTTTAGTCCAGGTTAGTCCTGTTGGTCAGGTTTAGAACATCACAATACAACAGCTTAGACTATTAGTCTTGTAACAGAGGTGGTGAGTGGGAAGAGGAGGAGGAGGGAGAAGTGAGGCAACAGTGACTTTTCCCAGAGCACAGAGAACAACGCAGATCAGTTGTTTGGAGACCCTGAACCATCTCCTCTCCAAGCTGCATGTTTCCAGCTCTCTCGACACCATCTCAGGCAAGGGTTTTGAGGACACATCCCTGCAAGTGACACTTCCATGATGTCATGGAGGAGACATGGAGATGCAGACCCTGTGAATGGCGCCGGGAGACCAGGCTACAACCACTTCCAAGCCTGGGCTTCCTCCTCTGTGGAGGGTGCACAGAGCTGCTGGTGGTGGCAGGGAGGGGTGGGTCCAGCCGAGCCTTCCTCCTTCCCCCTCCCTCCTCCTCTGGCCTGGGGGTGGCTCTTCTGGGAGGTCAAGGGACATGTCGCTTTTGAGCAGGATGCTGTCTGGCTGTTAATTCAGTTTAAATCTTACTGGATGCCGGAGTCTGGAGCTTAGGGCCAGGGGGCCGGAGACTTTAATTTGGGAGGAGAAGCTGGGGAGGTGGGGGCACTGAAGTGTGGTGTCCTAGGAACCCAGAGTAAGGGGGAGAGTGCTGGAAGGAGGGGTGTCCTGGCAGGGGGCTGCCACGGGGACGAAGTGTTTTT
>SJXQ01000050.1:0-159192 GCA_006408695.1 Aepyceros melampus | reverse complement strand
AGGTTCAATGTGGCTTTTGGGTGCACCAGCAAAGGAGGAGCTGGGGGAATCTGAGACTAAGCCCAGCGATGGGGGACACCCGGGGTGGGGCAGCAGGCGGCAAGCTCAGCCCCCAGACTCACCCACACCCCCATAGGGCAGCGAGTGCACAGTGGTGTGGACAACAACGTCGTTGGCTGTCACCCCACCACTGGAGGTCTCCGCGATCATCTTCTTAATCACCTGCAATAGCCCCCCGGCCTCAGTCTCCACCCAGGACTCCCTAGCCCTCCCCACCTGTGCGAGTCCAGGAGCCTCAAGGATGTGAGCTAGTGGAGGCTGAGCCCCAGCCTGGGGCTGCTCCCCCTGCCTCCAGAGTCCCAGGCTGGGTCCCCCACTCTCCCCATGGAGATTTGTGCCAAGATGAGAAGAGCAGTAGTTCCCACAACACCGAGAATAGCACCAAATGGGTCAACATCTCAATCAGTGCTCTGTCCGGACTTCAGAGATGGGTGCAAAGGGACTCAGGAAGGTTAGGGGACTTGCCCAACATTGCACAGCAGGGAGTATGGGGCTGGAATCTGTTCCCTGAGTCTGCATTTGCAGGGGTACTGAGCTGGGTTCCCAGGACCCTGGGGAGGGCGCCTGGCCCACCTTGTCATTCGGTGAGAAGACGTAGAGTGCCAGGGGCTTCTCGTGCTGGGTGATGAACTGGATGGCCTCCTCCAGGCTGCGCACGCACACAATGGGCAGGATGGGCCCGAAGACCTCCTCCTGCATCACCAGGGACTGGGGATCCACGTCCGTAAGGATGGTGGGGGCTAGGCAGGGAGAGGCCAGCGTCAGTTGGTGCCCAGACCCGCCCAGGCACGTGGCCTTCTCTCCCAGCCCTTTACAGACGAGGTCCCCAGGCTCTGGGAGGGGCAGGAGGAGGCCCTTCAGCTGGGCTCCATCCTGGAGGGTCATGGGGAGGACAATGGCATAACCAGTATGGGGGTCCCTACTTCAGGCCACATGAACCCTGCTGGAGCTCCCTGCCTCCCGGCAAACTGAGGGCCAAGTGGTCCCCCATCTGCTGACCTCCGAGCCCAGGCAGGAGGCCCCTCCCGCTTGGCACACCTGGGGCTCCCATGGCCTCTGCCACTAGCACCCTCTGCTGAAGCTACTGGGATGGAGCAGAGGTGGTGCTCCTTTAGGCTTTGGGGGTAGCGGGCTATGGTCTGAGGAAGGGCTTCCCAGGTGGCACCCAGCTCCTGCCCATGGAGAGGCCTGGAGTCAACCCGGGCCATGGGTGAAAGCGGCTATATTATATACACCACAGGGCTTCGCCTGCCCCTCGAGGGTCTGTGCCCATTTCCACCAGCCCTTCCGGAGGGCTGGCACACGCACCGATGTAGCGGGTGGCTGCATCCCCGGTGCCTCCATAGGCGACCTTCTGGCCCTCCAGCAGGCCCATCACCCTCTGAAAGTGCTGGGAGTTGATGATTCTCCCGTAGTCCCTGGACTTCTTGGCGTCCTCCCCGTAGAATTCCTGTGAGGAGGTGGCAGGCTCCAGGTGAGGACTGGACCCTCGTCGTGGCCACAGGCTGCAAGGCCACAGCAACTCCAAATTGGGAGTATGTGGGCACCACCTGGCAGAGCAGTGCCACTAAAAACTACAGGGCTGCCACACCCCTGCTGCCCACTGCCTTCCCCAGGGCATGAAGTGCTGTTTGAAAGAAATATATGCATGGTGTCCGGACATCACACTGGGCTCAAACATGCACAGAGGACGGAGAGGACACACCACATGAGCAGTGGCTGCCTCTAGAGGGTGGGATTCCAAGTAGAGCTCTTTTCCTTCTCTGTGCTTTTTAATCTTTTCCAGATTACAGTGAGTGTGGATTACTTTCATGATCAGAAAAAAAATTCAGTCTTTTCTTTAGTCCACGCCCATCTCACTGCCTGGCAGCCCGTCACCCACCCCCGGCACCAGCACTCACTTTCAGGGACTTTTTGAGCTTCTCCACGATTTGGCTCTGGATAGAGGGGTCACACAGGATGTAGTCGGGGGCCGGCAGGTCTGGCCACTGTTCATGAACTTTCCCCAGGTGATGCGTCTGTGAGAACCCCAGGTTACAGGGCATTCTGCCAGCCATGGGGAAGTGGGAGGGGGCTCCCTGGGAGCAAGCCTCTGGCCTGGTTAGCCCAGGGTCAGGCTGTAAGGGGCTGAGTTGTGAACTGTCCATGGGGGGCGGGGCACGCCTCGGTGACCTGCTGGCTTCCAGATTCCTGCCAGAGCACACTCATGACCCTGGATGTGGTCCCTGGGCCTGTAGTGACCTCATCACTGACTGGCAGGAGGATGTCTGGGGCAGGGGATCTGGGGTAGGTGGTCTTTATACCCCTCTTTCAACAGCCTTGAGCCCTGCATGACCAAGTGTCCCCTGCACAGCCAGATGTCCTCACGCCCCAGAAGCCCAGGCATGCAGGGTGTTAAGGGGGGTAGGGCTCTGGTTCAACACCCCTACCCCTGCAGGAAGTCTTTCCAGAACTTTCTCTGTGAACATGGTGCCCCTCACCCCAGCTCCTGCCAGGACCGCAGGTGCCCAAGGACAGGGCCACTTCGGTGTCACTTGGGGTGCCCTGCTGTCCGCCTAGGTCAGGGGCAGCCTCTCACCTGCAGGCAATGTCCAGGTCGCAGTCCTTGTCCACATAGCAGGGGTTCTTGCCCCCTAGCTCCAGTGTGACGGGGGTCAGGTGCTTGGCCGCAGCCATCATGACGACCCTGCCCACCGCGGTGCTCCCGGTGTACAGGATGTGGTCGAATCTCTCCTTGAGCACCTCTGTGGTCTCAGCGACACCCCCGTTGATCACAGGGTATAGATCCTGCCGAGCGAGGACAGAGGCAAGGCTCAGACAAGGCCACAGCCCCCTCCCCACCCGCCCAGGCAGCCACCACTGAGCAGACACCCTCTCCTGGCTTGGGGGTCCATTCTCCTCACTGAGCTGTCCTTGCCCCACCCATAGCTTGGCCCGTGGCTGCAAGAATTCACTATTTCTCCACCCCAAAGACCTGGCCAGGCCTCAGTTCTCAGTTGCTGGGGGAGCCCATCACCTGATCCAGGTATTGGGGGAGGATGGCGGCCAGCAGGCTTGCCATGTTCTCACTCAGCTCCGACGGCTTCAGGACCACCGCATTCCCTGCAGAGCACAGAGAGTTGGGACTGCACCAGGGCCACCTCACACTCTGTCCTCCAAGGGACTCAGGACACATGGCAGGAGGCAGGGCTGCATGGACATCTGAACCTGGCTGGGCCTTGGACACTCAGAAGCCTGGCTGAATACTCTGATCCTTGCAGCTTCCCGAAAGAACTAGCTCCATCAAACCTCTCCTTGACCGCAGGCCCCATCTTTGCCCAATCCTCAGCACCCCAGACCCCTTCCTCTGCAGTGGAGGATGGGGACCCCTCCTGGCTCCCCAACCTGGAGTGGGGCCCACAGTACCTGCAGCGATGGCGCCCACCATGGGCTGGATGGTCAGGTTGAAGGGGTAGTTCCAGGTGCCAATGATGAGGACGACGCCCAGGGGCTCCGAGTGGATGTAGGCCTCATCCTGCTGAGTGTGGGGGGTCTTCTCCACAGGCTCATCAGCAGCCCACTCAGGGAGTTTCCTGATCATGTAGTCGATCTCCTCCAGGACATACACAATCTCCTCGTAGTAGGCGGTCCATTCATTCTAGAGAGAGGGCTCAGTGAGGCTCACCCCAGGGTGAGGGCCATGCAGTGGGGGCTCTGAGCAGAAGCCCTAGGGCCCGTGGTGGTCCTGCTTCCCAGCTCTGTGACCCCAAGTGAGCTTCCTACCCTCCGTCTCCAGATCTGCAAAATGGGAGCAAGACAGGACCTTATGCTCCAGGTGGGCCCTGGAACTTGACTTGTTCAGCTGCAAGGGAGCCATTCACTGCAGAATCCCCAGCCCAGAGCACCCGCCAAGAAGGCACAGGGGGTGGGACTGAGGATTAACCTTCGGGTGGTGAGCTGCGAGGACCCCTTTCTGCAAGTGCTGGGGGCTCAGGCAGGTCGGACGTGTTGAGTTCAAGGTGCCCAAGGGGAACTCAGACCGATTTGAGAGTCCCTAGTGAGTTAGGGAGTGCTTCCCTGGTGGCTCAGTGGTAAAGATTCTGCCTGCCAACGCAGGCTCGATCCCTGGGTCGAGAAGATCCCCTGGAGAAGGAAATGGCAACCCACTCCGCCATGCTTGCCTGGGAAATCTCATGGAAGGGGACTCTAGTGGACTACAGTGCATGGAGGTCCCAAAGAGTCTAACATGACTTAGCAACTAAACAGCAAATGAGTCCAGGGGAACAGAGCTGAAGGGTGTCCAGGAAGGCTTATAGATGAAAACAAGACTTGAACCCAGGACAGAGTCCTAAGAAGACCACCTTGAGAAAGTGGCTACAAGAAAGATGCGACCAAAGAGAGTCAGGAGGAAATCCAGGAGACCCTCAAGCCAGGGGAGGAGGGACTAGGCAGCCCATGGCAGGGCATGGGGAGGGGAGGAAGCCAGTGTGCAGGGTGGGGAGAGAGGGAGTGCAGAAGGTGTAATAAACAGCTCTCTCTAGAACTGTGACTTTGCAGAGCAAGATGGAAGTTGTGAGGTCAACCACATAGATTTTCTTGCCTTTGGTTTTTGTCTTAAGGTTATAAATCTTGAGAGATAAAAAATAATAATACAGTAGCAAAGGGCCAGGAAGCAGAGGCTTGTAGACTCCAGCCTCTCTGCTCCCCTCCGAGGCAAGACAGGAGGGTGGAAGCAGGTCCAGGTGACTTGGGGGCAGTGAGGGGAAGGGGCTGAGAATCTGGAGGGGTCTGATTTTGCTCAGAAAGAGGAAAGGATGGGGAGGGAGGGCAGACCCCAGCAGAACGGCCAGATTGGGCTGTTTCTTGGTGTGGAGAACCCGGGACTCCACGTGGGCTGAGAGATGGAGGAAAGAGAGGCCAGAAGGGGTGTCGTGTTAGCAGGAGATGGTTAAAGTGGTGGCCTCGTGCGCTGGGCTGGGTGGAGAAGGGAGTGAAGCCAGGAGCGGGGATAACAGATGGTGGAAAAGAGCCTCTGGCCCTGTGCAGGGCGCATGGACCTGAGCATCTCGTGCGCAGGGAGAGGAGGGCGCACCCCATCCCAAAGGCGTGCAGAGTGTTTGGGGGACCAGTGGCTTCTCTGTTAAGGGGTGGAGCACTCCGCCCCCGCCCCCGCGCGCAGCGGATGTCCTGGGCGCACGCAGTCCGCTACTCCAGTGGTTCGGCCGGCGCACCTTGTGGAGGTCCGCAGCTAGCGCGCCCACGAGGTCCTTCTCTCGCTCGCGGATCAGGCGCCGCAGTCCCTCCAGCTGCTGGACTCGAAACTGGAGCGGGCGCGTCCGGCCCGAGTTGAAGGCGGCTCTGGCCCGCTGCACCACCTCGCTGATTGCGCTCATGGTCCCTGGGAATGGAGAGCTCCTTGCAGCGTGGAGGAGAGCACCCTCCCGCTGGGCACTGAGACCTGGGATCCCCAGGGCAACACCCACCCTTGCTGCTGATTTTATAGGATGAAGATCTTCCTGAGGTCACTGAGAAGTGCATCCTTTTGCCTTTTCAGCTCCCTAACCCCGCAGTCTGGACTGTCCTGGTTGGCAGGCTACCCCTGCCCACCAGCAGATGATGGACCCTCACACTGGGGACCCAGCAGCGGCGACCTGGAGTCCTAAGGTTGTCTACACTTGCTCACTGTGGGGTCTTGGCAGTGTGCTGGGGGCAGGCCCTTCTTGGCATCTCTCAAGCCCCACGCCCACCTCTATGTATGTGCAGAGCTTTTGACACTCCCAGGCAAACCCTCCAAGTGCTCTCCAGGCACACCGACCAGGCCAGTCTCCACATCAGATTAAAGGACTCAAGTGGTGATTCCACACCCACACTGAGTAAAGGAAACCCAGCATCAGGACACACCACCCCACCTTTCTGACTGAGCTTCATTCTCAAAAGCTTGTCCCCAGACAGACCCAGGCTGGCTGGGTCTTTAAACTGTCGGCCTTGTCTGGGGCAAGAGGAGTAAGAAACAGAACAGGCTACAAACAGCAGATACACCAGGCATTTGTGCACTTGCAAGAGCCCGTGGGGCAGGCCCTGGCAGGTGATCTTCTGGTGGTGGGGTGAGGGGTAGGGGGTGGTAGATTAGAGGTGATCTTTGCTTGCATTTTTCTGAAGGGCTTCACTTTTCTGGAGCGAATTTGCATTTTCAAAAAACGTTTGTTAATTTGGGGGGAATTCCCTGGCTGTCCAATGGTTAGGGCGCTGAGCTTCCACTACAGGGCTGGAGGGGGTGCAGTTTTGATCTCTGGTTGGGGACCTAAGATCCTGCACGTTTGTTCACTTTTTGAATAGGTAATACATGCTCATGGTAGGAAATGTAAAAGATACAGAAAGGACACAGAGAGAAGTTAAGTGTCCCTCCTTCCTCTCCCCCAGTAGTTCCTGTTATCCTCCCAGAGGTGTCTACCCACTTTCAGACATAATGTGATCTCTGACAGCAGAAAAAACACAGTAAGGCTATTTCCACTTAAAAAAAAAAAAGACATTATATGGGGCTTCCCAGGTGGCCCTCGTGGTAAAGAACCCACCTGCCAATGTAGGAGATATAAGAGATGCAGGTTGAATCCCTAAGTAGGAAAGATCCCCTGGAGAAGGGCATGGCCACCCACTCCAGTATTCTTGCCTGGAGAATCCCATGGACAGAGGGGCCTGGAGGGCTACAGTCCACAGGGTCACAAAGAGTCGGACACGACTAAAGCGACTTAGCACTGCACCGCATATACGCAACACGTATGGTATATGTGCATGTGTTATTATACATGGTATATATATACCATGGCTTCACCCGAGCCACCGTGTCCGCAGGGGTCAGCATCCCCTTTGAGTCTCACAGATATCCTCACTCTGAAGGAGTGCCCCCGAAGAAGGAGCTGCTATAGTCCACATTACCAACGAGGAAAGTGAAGCTGAGAGACATTAAATGCTCTCTCTACGGGACTCTTCTGCCTCTGGGTGACTGAATTAAGCCTCCTCACCTAGTGTCCCCAGGTTCCCCTGCTCCGAGGGCCCCAGAGGGCCCCACCTCCCTGGAGCTGCCAGACGTGAGCTTCGGACCTTCAGCAACAGCTTAGATACTCCGAAGATGCTCCTGGGGGTGGGAGGACCAGCTGCAGGGGTGAACCACTCCCCACTAGGCTGCAGCTAGAGGTCTCTAGAAGGAGAAGAGAAGGGGAAGAGGGTTACCTTCGACACAGGCTCTCCCAGGAATGGAGCTCCAGGAATGGGTGTCAGCTTAGAGGTGATGCATTTAAGGACCCTTCTCCTGGTCCTGGGAGTCCCTCCCCAGGAAGTTTGCGTAACAAGAACAAAACAGCTTCCAAACGTGGGGCGTTGTAATCTGCTCCCAGTTTGGGGGATTAGGACTGGGCTGTCTGATTTTGTCCGGTTCAGAAATGCAAGAATGTGTCCGCAAGGCTTGGGTGGGGCCTGGTCCAATCTTCCAAAGGAGCCTCTGTATTTGCCCAGGGGCTGCGGATTGATTTAGACTGACCTGACAGCTTCCAGATTTCCCAAGTGCAGGTGCCAGCTGCCGTTCTCCCCACCGCCCTGGTTACATAAGGGCAGGGGGTGGGGGGCAGGGTACAGTCATGGTGATTGTGCACGCAGCTCCCTGAAGATGCCCCATGGAGGCAAGATTGCCAAGCCTGGGGAGCCACAGGCCGGGACTGTCTATAGTAGGCCCCACTGTATGTGGGTCTGCCCTCCTGTTGAACAGCAGAGAAGAGGATCACAAACCGGTACCAACGGCCAGGAATATCCTGAGTGTGGTCACCTGGGGGCCAGAGACGCTCGGGCAGGGAGAGCTCGGGAAGCCCCTTTCCCTAATTACAGGTGTTTGCTGGGTGTCTGCTCAGGGGTGGGGTGGGGAGGTGGAGGCAGGCATGGAAAATGCATCTGAACACTGCCCACACCTCCCCTGCACACACCTCGGGCTCTGGACCTCTCACTAGCACTGCCTGCCACCCTCACCCTCCAGCCTCGCCATGTCTGGGGGTCCCTACCTCCCTCCTGGATTGATCGTCCTGCCCCCTCTCTCCACCTGGAATGCCCCTCCCTGTATTGCCGCCCACCAACCCTCGTCACTAGCTTCCTCCTCTTCCTCCACACTGTTCTTCTCCAGAAGGATATCAGCCTCTAACAGGCCATTTGTCTACTTATTCTGTTTGCCATCTGTTGGCCACCACCTAGAATTTGCTTTGTTCACTGCTGAGTCCATAGCACCTAGAACACTGTCTGGCACAGAGTAAATGTTCAATAAGTGAGTGATGTGATGAAGTGAACAGAAAGCATTTCAAAGTAGTATGAAACCTGTAGTGGCTGCAAGTGGAGAAGGAAATGGCAACCCACTCCAGTATTCTTACCTGGAGGATCCCAGGGACAGAGAAGCCTGGTGGGCTGCTGTCTATGAGGTTGCACAGAGTTGGACATGACTGAAGCAACTTAGCAGCAGCAGCAATGGCTGCAAGATGCATAAGATGCTGCAGGGCTTCCGATGAAGGTCCCGCAGTGGGTGAGTGGGGAAACAGAGTCTGAACTGAATGGCAGGTATTTAGGGAAGGAACAGCAGGGAGGCTTGAAACAACAAAAGCAGGCACACAGAGGCAGGAACAAAGTCATGTGTCATCACAGTTATTAATAAGGTGCTATTGAAAAAGGAATTGAAACTGTCAGGGGTGCAGATTCTCAGGCCCCCCTGCTCAACAAGATCAGAAGCTCTGGCTGAGGCCCAGCTGCTGGTGATGGTACAAGGCCTCTCAAATTTCCAACATCCGTTGGATCATAGAAAAAGCAAGAAAATTCCAGAAAAACATCTACTTCTGCTTTATCGAAGGGAACAACAGAGGATGGGATGGTTGGATGGCATCACTGACTCAATGGACATGAGTCTGAGCAAGCTCCAGGAGTTGGTAATAGATAGGGAAGCCTGGTATGCTGCAGTCCATGGGGTCACAAAGAGTTGGACATGACTGAGCAACTGAACTGACTGACTGACTTGGCTTTATTGACTACACCAAAGCTTTTGACTGTGAAGATCACCATAAACTGTGGAAAATTCTTCAAAAGATGGGAATACCAGACCACCACCTGCCTCCTAAGAAATCTGTAGCAGGCCAAGAAGCAACAGTTAGAACTGGACATGGAACAACTCAGACTGGTTCCAAAGTGGGAAAGGAGTACATCAAGGCTGTATGTTGTCACCCTGCTTATTTAACTTATATGCAGAGTACATCATGAGAAATGCTGGACTGGATGAAGCAAAAGTAGAATCAAGATTGCTGGGAGAAATATCAATAACCTCAGATAGGCAGATGACACCAACCTTATGGCAGAAAGCAAAGAGGAACTGAAGAGCCTCTTGATGAAAGTAAAAGAGGAGAGTTAAAAAGCTGGCTTAAAACTCAACATTCAGAAAACTAAGATCATGGCATCTGGTCCCATCACTTCATGGCAAATAGATGGGGAAACAATGGAAACAGTGACAGATGTTATTTTCTTGGGCTCCAAAATCACTGCAGATGGTGACTGCAGACATGAAATTAAAAGACACTTGCTGCTTGGAAGGAAAGCTATGACCAACCTAGACAGCATATTAAAAAGCAGAGACATTGCTTTGCCAACAAAGGTCTGTACATTTAGTCAAAGCTATGGTTTTTCCAGTAGTCATGTATGGATGTGAGAATTGGACCATAAAGAAAGCTGAGTACTGAAGAACTGATGCCTTTGAACTGTGGTGTTGGAGAAGACTTTGGAGAGTCCCTGGGACTGCAAGGAGATCCAACCAGTCAATCTTAAAGGAAATCAGTCCTGAATATTCATTGGAAGGACTGATGCTGAAGCTGAAACTCCAATCCTTTGGCCACCTGTTGTGAAGAACTGACTCATTGGAAAAGACCCTGATGCTGGGAAAGACTGAAGGCGGGAGGAGAAGGGAATGACAGAGGATGAGATGGTTGGATGGCATCACCGACTCAATGGACATGAGTATGAGAAAGCTCCGGGATTTGGTGATGGACAGGAAAGCCTGGCAGGTTGCAGGTCATGGGGTTTCAAAGAGTTGGACATGACTGAGTGACTGAACTAAAAAAGGCCTCCCGGTAATTCTGAGGCCTCCAAGGGATTCTGAGGCACCAGGTAAAGGTGGAGAACCACTGACTCACCAGTGACTGGGAAGAGTTCCCTTTGATCTCTGTGTTTATTCTTTTAAGAAGTTGCTATAAGGAAATCATATTATTTATTGTTTAATACCTCCTATATGTTACAGATATATATATATATATATGCATTTACAAAACTATATTCTGTAAACTATGTATGTATGTATATAACTATATTTTGGAACTCCTGGGAAGATTGATGGTAATGACGTGAATAAGAAAGAGATTTTACATTGGTCTGAGGCACAGAAGTCAGTTCACATGTTTCAAGTAGTCAAGAAGCTAGGCTGAGGGCATAAAACCTGAGAAACTGTTCTAAGGGATGAGTACAAGGTCTTTAGAGGCAAACGTGAAGTTGTTAGGTAACCTCAGGCATGATGTGAGGCATTATTCCAGGGACACGTCACAAACTCAAGCTGCCTGTGGTCATCACGGCCACCACTCAGGCAGCAGTCACTTTGTGCTGTGAGTGGACACGTGGGGCCTCTGATGACAATTCTACAGGGAGGTGTTACCACCACCATCACCCCCCATTTTATAAAAAGGGAAAGGAGGCTCTAAGAACGTTGGTCTAAGTCCCCATCAGGTGGGGAACCAGCCTTTGGACCCACCAAAGCCCAGGCTGACTCACCCAGTCCAAGCTGTCTCCTGCTATGCAGCCAAAGCAACCCCAACAGGAAGTGACATATCCATGCCTGTTCCTCGTGGCGGAGCCCTCCTTCTGAACATTCTGGTTCTCAGTACACAGCTGGTTCCAACCAACCTGGGGATCTGGTTCCAAGTGACTAGATAGAAAGAGGAAGGGTGCCAGAGAGGAACAGCTGGGAAGATGCCAACCAGCAGGATCAGTTCCCCGTATAGCAGCATTGAAGAGGAGAAGTAAATGTAAATTCAACAAAAGAAGTGTAAGAGTTATACACTGAAAACTGCCACACTTTGTTAAAAAAAAATTAAAGATCTAAATAAATGAAATCACAGGTCATGAATCAGAAGATTAACATTAAGGTGACAATACTCTCCAAACTGATTTACAGAGTCAATACAATTCCTGTTTAAATCCCAGATTTTTTTTTTTGCAGGAACAAAAAAACTGACTTTAAAGTTTCTATGTAAATGCAAGAGACACAGAATAGACAGAACAATTTTGAAAAAGAAGAACAAAGGTAGAGAATCAATTTCAAAACTATGACAAAGCTGCAGTGATCAAGACGGTGATGCTGCTGGGACTTCCCTGGGGGGTCCAGTGGTTAAGACTCAGAGCTTCCATTGCAGGGGGCACAGGTTTGATCCCTGATCAAGGAACTAGATCCAACATGCTGCATGGTGCCGCCAAAAAAAGAAGATTGTGGTGCTGACATAAAACAAACATTCAGATCAGTGGAGGGGCTTCCCAGGTGGCACTCAGTTCAGTTCAGTCACTCAGTCGTGTCTGATTCTTTGTGACCCCATGAATCGCAGCACACCAAGCCTCCCTGTCCATCACCAACTCCCGGAGTTCACTCAGATTCACGTCCATCAAGTCAGTGATGCCATCCAGCCATCTCATCCTCGGTCATCCCCTTCTCCTCCTGCCCCCAATCCCTCCCAACATCAGAGTCTTTTCCAATGAGTCAACCCTTTGCATGAGGTGGCCAAAGTACTGGAGTTTCAGCTTTAGCATCATTCCTTCCAAAGAAATCCCATGGCTGATCTCCTTGCAGGTGGCACTAGTGGTAAAGAATCCACCTGCTAATGCAGGAGACATAAGAGACATGGGTTCTGTCCCTGGGTCAGGAAGATCCCCTGGAGAAGGAAATGGCAACCCACTCCAGTATTCTTGCCTGAGGAATCCCATGGACAGAGGAGACTGGTGGGCTACAGTCCAAGGGACCACAAAGATTCAGAAACAACTGAAGCAACTTAGCACGCATGCATAGATCAATGGAACAGAGCTGAGTCCAGAGATAAACTGTTACACATATAGCCAACTGACTTTTGACAAGGCTGCCAAGACATTTCAGCGAGGAGAGAATGGTCTTCCAACAAATAGCACTGCACAATGGAATATCTACATGCAAAAGGATGAACTTGGACCCTTGCCCCACACCATATGCAAAAATTAACTCAAAATGTATCATCCACCTAAATGTAAGAGCTAAAGCTACAAGAAAGTGTTCATTTTTCAGTCATGTCCAACTCTTTGGGACCCCATGGGCTATAGCATACCAGACTCCTCTGTCTATGGAATTCACCAGGCAAGAATACTGGAGTAGATTGCCATTCCCTTCTCCAGGGGATCTTCCCAACCCAGAGAGCCAATCTGGGTCTCCCACACTGCAGGCAGATTCTTTACCATCTAAGCCATATATTCCTTTCATACTACAGGAAAACACAGGAGTAAATCTTCATGTCCTTATGTTAGGCAATGGTTTCTTAGATATACAACCAAAAGCACAATTGACAAAAGAAAAAAAAAAGGTAAGTGGACCACATCAAAAGCTGAAGCGTGGGACTTCCCTGGCAGTCCGGTGGTTAATTCCCGTGCATCAGAGTCCACTGAGACCCAGCTGTGCCTCTGCCATATAGACTTCCAGATACGGTGCAGTGTGGGGCTCACTGACCTAGAGGGCTGGCTGCCAGGGCCGGAAGGGAGTGAGGGTGCCAGGGTGCATGGGGCAGGCTGGACTTGGCTTTGCCCAACAGCACTCCATTTCTGACCTGAGGGTTCCTGCCGGGGTCCAGCCTCAGCAGAGTCCAGGGATATCCTCAGGATGGATGATGTCAGCGAATGAAGAAAGCAAAAGAGATAAGGAAAGAGACGACACAGGGTGACCAAGCTTCAGTGAGCGAGGCCCCTTTACTTTATTTTTCTCAGGGCTTTTATACCCTGAATTGTGCATACAGCAAGGTGAAAAATGCAGAGTCAACTCAATATTCCATCAGTAATAACTTTTATCGATATCAGAGTCTTATTTTTTGTACATCATCTTCTGTCCCAGAGGCCTGTTGATATTCTATGACCTCTTTTTGATAAATGTTGGTCAGCCAGAACAATAATTTCCCTTAAAGAGTTTCTTTCTAAATTCCTAGCCTGTGTCACCCTTAAAGTACAGAGTTACATTTTTATGGAACAAAGATTCGGGTTACAACAACAACAAAAAAAACTTAACTCAAAGTCTAATGTTGCTAATGCTAAGGCTATTACTTGTTTCTTCAATATCCTGACTATATGTACTCCCAGGAACACAGTGGACAAGTGATGTGAGAACTTGGCAGCAAGAATAGGCTCAATAGTGTTGCAAGAGTCTGGATAAACCTGCCAAGTAAGCTAGAATGCTAACAGAGGGTTTGAAACACTCCTTTCTTGCCCAGATTTGCTGACTAAAGCCCTAAGTTAACTCTGGTCAGGGACAGCCCCCTGTTAATGTCAGAAGAGTTGGTGAAAGACATAAAATAGTAAGACAGGCAGATTCTGGTTTGTGGGTAGATACTCGAGCAGGTCCAGGGGGTCCGTCGAGTCCTGAGGCCTTGCTTATCAGGACTCTTCCACACGACCTTGTCATGGGTCAGATGGCCCAGGGAGTCCCTCGAGTCCTGCATGACCTTGTCATGGGTGGGATCTCCCGTGCTGGCTCCTGGCAGCTTCCCTGTCCTGGGTTCCTCCAGTCAGCAGCTGGACACTGAGCCACTAGAAGACACAGATTTAAATGACTGTTTACAGAGCCTCTCCTGGGAGTAGCAAGGTGAGCAAGTCTGGCTGAACGTCCAGAAAAATGCAGGAAGGACCTTCTATCCACCCCAAGGGCTGAGACTTGGGTCAGAGAAGGTACAGGTTTGCAACCCTGGGAGGTGGTGGGAGCAGGTGGGCAGCTCCACAAAGGGTGCTGCAAAGGTGCCCCACTGTCACCTGGCCCTGGCCTTCACACCCTGCAGACTCTGAGGCAGCACCCAGGAAGCCAAGACTGAGCCTGAATCAAGGGCAGCCCAGGGCTAGCACCAGCCTGCAACAGCAAAGTGCAAGTCACAGTGAACTGGGCGCCTGGCCCGAATCCTGCCCGGAGCCCCTGCACATCCACTGGAGACAGGCTGTGGCCCGCCTGGCACTCCTGCTCCTCTGAGTGTGGGAAGCCACACCCTGACTACTGATGAACACATAGAGTGCACCCCATTGCACACCAAGTTTAATACTTACTCTAAAAGGGGCAAGTATCTGTTTATTTCTGCATGATGATCCCACAGATATAGTTTTGTGAACCTGCACAAATGTGGTGACTGGTTTTTAGAGACACCGTTTCCTTTCTCACTGAACCTGGCTCACTTCTCCCATCAGCGCCCTGCAAATTCCAGCATGTTGTGGAATTTGTCCTATTCCTTAGATAACATCTGATAAAGTTAAATGTGCAAGACACACTGGCAGCTGTCCCATTTTAAAGACAGAGTCTCATGGAACACGGGTTCTGATCCCCCGTGTTGTGTTGCCTCTGAGTGGTGGGCACAATTCCCCTCCATCCAGGCAGGGGACAATGGGGTCCACTCTGTCCCCTCTCGTAGCTGTTCAGCACTAATATCCACAAAGTCTGATGTGACGGGACCAGAATGCTCCCTGCTGGGGGAAGCCACCAGCTTTGACCAATGCTCCAGAAGCCTCCTTGAACTTACTGGTGTTTTTCTTTGTAACAGACTCCCAGGAATGTTGGCATTTTTGATCTCCTGCCTGTTGACTGATGGCAGTCCCCGGAGGCCAGCGGGCCGTCTGGGCCATGGTCCAATCGGGCTGCCAGCGCCCCATGTTCTCATCATTTCTCGGCTGTTCCCTGACCCCATGCTGGGGGGGGGCGGTCCTCACACATGTGCCCCAAGCTGCCTCCCAGGCCACTTCTGTTCTGTGTTTTCTTTATTCATGTTTAGGAGCTCCTGCTGTGACAGCTGGTGGGTCACTAGTACTATTTTCCTCGATCTTTTGTCCGGGGACTGGATTTATGGCATCTCTGGTTATGATGAGTGTCTGCACAGCCAAGAAATATGATTTAGTTTGAACGAGGCAGGCTCTCTCCCACCCTGCATGGTTCATCTAGATTTGCAGTATTTTATCATTTACTCTGAGCCTTTGAGAGGCTATCTTAATGCACACATTCCCTATATGAGCCCATTTAATCCTCATAACTGCCCAAGGGGTAGGAACAGTTATGTCCACTTTATAGATGAGGAATGGAGAAGGCAACGGCACCCCACTCCAGTACTCTTGCCTGGAAAATCCCATGGACTGTGGAGCCTGGTAGGCTCAGTCATGTCTGACTGTTAGCAACCCCCCTTTCACTTTTCACTTTCATGCATTGGAGAAGGAAATGGCAATCCACTCCACTGTTCTTGCCTGGAGAATCCCAGGGACAAGGGAGCCTGGTGGGCTTCCATCTATGGGGTCGCACAGAGTTGGACACGACTGAAGCGACTTAGCAGCAGCATAGATGAGGAAACAGAAGCACTGAGAGGCTAAGTAATTGGCCTAAGGTCACGGAGCGCGTGAGTGATGGAGCCAGGCCTCACCCAGCATTGATTCCTCAACCTCCTTTGGAGGTTCACACCCTTTGGCATCACCCATTTCCTCAAAATGCTTTCCTCTCCTGACTCTGTTATCCTGTCTCCTTTCTGAATCTTAGCCTTGTGTGGTTCTGTAACTCATTTTTCATTCACAAGGAAAGGAAGTCCAGGTGAGCCACGGTTCTTCTGCTCATTAGTGTTCACAAAGGTTAGGCCCCACTTATCACCTAAGAGAAATGTGCAGGTAGGTTTCTGATTCATTTCTGTTCATCAATTCCATCTTCCTACTTTCCTTTTGTGGGCTTCCCAGGTGGCTCAGACAGTAAAGGATTCACCTGCCAATGCAGCAGATCCAGGTACAATCCCTGGGTCAGGAAAATCCCCTGTAGAAGGGAATGGCAACACACTCCACAGAGGAACCTGGTGGGCTACAGTCCAAGGGGTTGCAAAGAGTCAGACGCAAGTAAGCATGCAAGCAGTTTTCTTTTGTACTTAAACTGAAAAAGTAGGTCCTTGGTCTTTCTTTTTTCTATTTTAATACAGATGGCTTTTAAGTCATTTTATTTTTCACTGAATGTGGTTTTGCTGCCTGAAGAATGTAACATTCCTATTTTGACTGCTTTCTAATAGTTTTTAATTTCCTCCTTGATGGCCTGTTTTTTAGAAGCGTGTTTCCTATTAATCAGGGACCCATTCCAGCATTCTTGCCTGGAGAAACCCATGCACAGAGGAGCCTGGCAGGCTACAGGTCACAAAGAGTTGGACACGACTGAGTGACTAACACATTTTCCTATTATCAAAGCAGTTAACATTATATTCGTCACACCTTTATTAGTTACTAACAACTTTCTCAGATTATGATAAACTTTATCAGATTATAAAAAAAAAATATATGGCCTTCTTCTCTGCTTTCCTGTATTGGTTCAGGCTTTGTTTGTGGTCACATAATCTTTGTAGCCACGCCAGAGACATATGAATGAGAGGTATGTTTTCTGTTCATAGCTGTAAGAATCTTTACCTATCAAATGTACTGATTATTTCTGGACACTATTCCTTTTTATTTACTTGGTCTAACTCTAGGCAATGTGTATAAAAACCTCTCATGGTTGGGTGTGGAGAAAAGGGAACCCTCTTACACTGTTGGTGGGAATGCAAATTAGTACAGCCACTATGGAGAACAGTGTGGAGATTCCTTTAAAAATTGCAAATAGAACTGCCTTATGATCCAGCGATCCCACTGCTGGGCATACACACTGAGGAAACCAGAATTGAAAGAGACACATGTACCCCAATGTTCATTGTGGCACTGTTTATAATAGCCAGGACATGGAAGCAACCTAGATGTCCATCAGCAGATGAATGGATAAGAAAGCTGTGGTACATATACACAATGGAGTATTACTCAGCTATTAAAAAGAATACATTTGAATCAGTCCTAATGAGGTGGATGACGCTGGAGCCGATTATACAGAGTGAAGTAAGCCAGAAAGAAAAACACCAATACAGTATACTTACACATATATATGGAATTTAGAANTGTTTATAATAGCCAGGACATGGAAGCAACCTAGATGTCCATCAGCAGATGAATGGATAAGAAAGCTGTGGTACATATACACAATGGAGTATTACTCCCTCTAACTTTCATACCTTGCTTTGAACCTGACCGTAGCCCAAGTCTTCATTATCTTGCTTTAGAGCACTAACAGGCTTCCCTGGTAGCTCAGCTGCTAAAGAATTCACCTGCAATGCAGGAGATCCTGGTTTAACTCCTGGGTTAGGAAGTATCCCTGGAGAAGGGACTGGCTTACCACTCCAGTATCCAGGCTTCCCTGTGGCTAAGATGTAAAGAATCCTCATGCAATGAGGGAGACATTTGTTGAATTTCTGGATTGGGAAGATCCCTTGGAGGAAGGAGGGCATGCAACCCACTCCAGTGTTCTTTCCTGGAGAATCTCCATGGACAAAGGAGCGTTGGTGGGGGGGGTGCTACAGTCCATGGGGTCACAAAGAGTTGGACACAACTGAGTGACTAAGCACCCACACACAGAACACTAATGAAAAACAAAAAGAACACTAATGGCACTTTCCAGTATCCAGGCTTCCCTGTGGCTAAGATGTAAAGAATCCTCATGCAATGAGGGAGACATTTGTTGAATTTCTGGATTGGGAAGATCCCTTGGAGGAAGGAGGGCATGCAACCCACTCCAGTGTTCTTTCCTGGAGAATCTCCATGGACAAAGGAGCGTTGGTGGGGGGGGTGCTACAGTCCATGGGGTCACAAAGAGTTGGACACAACTGAGTGACTAAGCACCCACACACAGAACACTAATGAAAAACAAAAAGAACACTAATGGCACTTAGCAATTGTCACCTGATCTTATTTTACTTATAATTTTGATTTCTTCTTTATATGTTAAATATTTGATCTATTTTTTTTCCCTTCTACCATCAAACCCTACCAATTCTCCATGTGTAAGAGTTTTAAAGAGGTTCCCAGGTTCCACTAGTGGTAAAGAATATGTCTGCAATGCAGAAGACACAGTAGACAGTAGATGTGGGTTTGATCCTTGTGTCAGGAGGATCCCCTAGAGGGGGAAATGGCAACCTACTCCAGTATTCTTGCCTGGGAAATCCCAAGGATAGAGAAGCCTGGTGGGTTGCATTCCATGGGGTCGCATAGAGTTTGACACGACTGAAGCAACTGAATGCAAGAGTTTTAAAGGCTAAGAAGCCAGGGGCTGTTTTCCATTTCTGCTAGTTATGGTGTTAGCATTTCAAACTGGATTATTTTAAAATTTATTTTCTCAGGATACTTCTGGCATTGACTCTTGCAGTTCCCTGGAAGCAGAAGTTGGGATGGAGTTTGGGGTACAAATTATTAATATTGTATATAGCAACCCCTGTGCACAGAAGAAAAAGAGTCAGGGATGAATGGTTTAGCAGTCATACAAGTTTTACAAAACCGTGGCCAAATTAGTAAGGTGTGCCCATGCATGCTAAATTGCTTTAGTCTTGTCCACCTCTCTGCAATCCCATGGACTGTAGCTCACCAGGCTACTCTGTCCTAGGGATTCTCCTCTGGAGCAAACAGATTTCTGTGTTAAGTTGAGAAGTCCAGACATTCATAGCATTACACTTTTCAGGAAACGACCTCAGGTGAGGCAGCTAGTTTCTGAAGTTGAGTTAGACTTTGAAGGAACTAAAAATGGAGTTTGCATGCTGATCGCATTTCTCATATTTAGACATCAAATCTTCCCTCAAAGGAGAAAGATTTCAGGCAGGGTATATCTTTACCACAATGGCAAAAGTAGTTGCAACATGGAGAGAGTTTAACATATCTTTCTAGAAATGATTTGTTAAATGAGCTTGAAATATTTTCTTTCTAGATTCTTGATATTTATATCAAGAATTCAATAAAATCTTCTTAAATTCATTAGAGAAAATGCTATCTATTTCTACAAATTATTATAGCAGTGAAAGAATTGTGGCTATATGGGAAAAGTAGAGAAAAGGCACATAAACAAGGTTGGGTGGATGGAGAAAATTGAAATCAAATAATAAAACATAGTGACTAGTTTCTATTCTGAATTTTGAAGGTAACTTTTTTTTTTCCTTAATTATTGTTTTAGAAATAAGATAGAAAGGAAAAATCACCCAAGTCAGGGGAAGAGGATTGGCAGGATCAAATTTGCAGCATACAATTGGCCAAAGCAATGCTCACAAGCAGTGAAATATCTGTTTTAGCAATAAGTATTAAGCCAGTAGTCTATTTAGACCTTTGTTTGAAGGCCCAGTGAACATTTTGAAGAAATGCACCAGGAAACAAACACCAGAAAAGTTATGCCTATTGACTCTTTGGGGATTTGTTGAGGAGTGTTTAAACACTAAAATGAAGAGTTCTAAATCAGCTTAATAATTTATGTGCTATTGCTTTTGGTAACATTGAAAATAAACACTCCAAAGTGACTTTGGAGATATATAGTCAAGCCTGATGCAACTGGCTGCTTATGTTTTATATTTTTAGGGGAAAAAGTGACATAAAAAGCATGAATGCTTACAGGTATTCTGATCATAAAATATGACTTGAAGAAAAATTTTTTCTACATCTTGAATTTAATTTGATTTACAAAACATATAAATTATATATTAAATATTATAATGAATTTTCAAAACTATCTAGGGAAGTAAACATCTTACAAAATGTAAAAATTTATGTTTTATCAAAAAAATCTAAATTTAAATGAAAAGAACATAATGGAGCTATCTACACAGGATCTTAGTTATTTTGCTGCTTCTGTTTATAAAAGGTACACTTTTGTCTGCATGAACTTTGAAAGTTAATATAGCCATATATAAAGAAAAAAAATCAATGCTACATGTTAGTATGTGTATATTATAGTTGAACTGAGAGAAAAGGAAATTTATGTCTGTGTGCTGATTTTGAGGTCTTTACCTTTTGAAATGCTATATAATTAAAACAGTCCTCCTAATAGAAATTATTTATTCTTCATTTAACTATCATTTACTAAACTAAATATGGCAATGTCCTTTTACTATCTAACAAGCATACTGAATTTTATAATTGTATCTCATCATGAAAAGACTGTAAACTCAACATTACCTTATAAAAGTGGTTGCAACTGGTAGAGTATCTTTTATCAGAAATGTTTATTTTATTTCTCCAAATGTTTATTATTCACTTGTCTCCTAATTCTCCAATTTTTAAGTCTTTTCTTTATTTTATTCAGTTATCTTGGATATTTGAGTAAGAATATAGCATGAAGGAAAAATATCATTTACTGAGTGCTATCACAGTCCTTGGGCTGGGCTAAATCTTTTAGCAGCATCATCACATTTATTCTTAACAACAGATTTTGTGGGATCATTTTTATTTTTTATTTTTTGCCCTTTTTGGAAAGGAGGACAATTTCTCCTTCTCCCTTTCTTAAATTAAGGGTGGGCTGCTCTCAAGTTCAGAAGGCAGGATGGGATTTCATAAATTTCAGAGAAATTCAAGTGAAAACAAAAAAATCTCAAAAACAAAAACACCTTAAATTTTTTGCAAGATCACCACTGCTGGGACATAATTTCATGAGTCTCTTCTGAGCAGAAACAAAGGCCTTAAAAATTTTTTTNAGTTCATCTATGCTCGTGGTTCATTCATGTCAATGTATAGCAAAACGAATACAGTATTGTAAAGCAAAACAAACTAAAAAATAAAAATTAATTTAAAAAATAAAATTAAAAAAAAACCTCATGGTTAACTGTATTTTTATCCAACTGTCCTTACAATTCCAATACTTCTGCTGTGTATATTTAACCACATTTTGCTTTGCTCATACAGCTTTATGACCGACCCTCCTTATGGTTTTTGCCTTTCCTCTTCACGTTTCAGCCATAAACGCCACCTTATCTGATGTGAATACAACCGTTCCTGCATTATTTTGCTTGCACCTGTCTGCATACCTCATTACCTCCAGCAATTTATCCTGCTGTATTATGCATTTCTTGTAAATGACGGATGGTAGGTTAGTCTTAGATGCCCGCCTGACAGTCTTCCTGGAACTTTCCATCATGTTTTTCCCATTTCCTTAGCACCCACTCTTCATGTTGTTCTGTCCTCTCTGATGGCCCCTGTTCCCTCCTATCCCAGTTGATCTGTTAGCACTTCTCCCCTGCATGGCCTCGAAGGTCCCCTTCCTTCCAGCTCTGTAATCAGATGCACATTTTCCTACAAGTGAGGAGAGCAAAATCCCAAGTTTCTGTCCCTAAGCTGCCCTGTGCCTCTGTGCCCCAGGAGGCCCTCGAGGAATCCCCCTTCTGCCCTAACATTCAGGTGAATCACTTTCCACACTCCCCCAGCATGTGTCCTTTGCGCTTTCCTCACCCCTTGGAGACTCTCGTGCTTTTAGTTCTACACAAAAATTTGGACCAAGTGAAGCATGAATATAAAATGGCTTTTCAATTTGTTTTCAGTTCAGCTCCAGCTGGGCCTCCTCAGATCTTTATTTTCCACCCCTTCAAACATTTCAGGAGGCTCCCATCACTTTCTGGTCAATTTCCGGTGCCCAAAGCTCTGTCCAGGCTAACTAAGCACTTTGATCTCAGTGCACGGCCTGTGCCAGCTCAGCTCTGGCCCATGTCCCCAGGAAGAGGACAGATCTAGCTCGCTCCCCTCCAACATTCTCTGAGGCTCTGTCCACTGTGGGGGTGGTGGTGAGGGGGATGGAGTGTTACTGGTAGGAGAGTGAACCAGGGCAGAGTCTTTGCTACTTACCATTACCTAGTGCTCCTGGCAGCCTGTGTGGGTGTCCAGGGGCCCCACAGCTCCTGCCTCCACCCAGTTACCAGGAAAGGGGTTTCCAGTCCTCTCTGCCCCTGCCCCACCCTCCACAGCATCATCTGTGGGTCCCTTCAGCTGGCTGAGGCTCCCCGGGTATCAGCAAGATGGTCTGAGGCCATGCTTCCTCAGAGCGCATTCAGCTACAGGAAACTCACATCCTCATGACCTAAACGGGCCTCTGACCAGCCGTCTCTCCAGTTCCATCAGCTCAGGTGAGGGTAGTTCAACAAGTCTCCTGTGTGAAGAGATGTCCCTTTTGCAGGCACCCCCATCTCTCTTGGGGCTCCCCCTCAGTGGGCTTGGAGGGGTGGGGACGCCATCTTTCGGGGGTGTTTGGAAGGAGGGAAAGGCCACAGTGCCCCCGTTAGGCTCACGACTTTCTCAACTCTTACAAGTGCTATACTTTCTAGTTTTGTTTCTATGGCAGCGAGATGCTGGAGAAGACGAGGGAGTCAGTTCTCTCCCTCATCTGGGTGAAGTCTCCATGGGTGAAAAGCCAGAATGCACAAAGGAAGGACAGCTGGAGCCCAAGGGGAGGGGGCATTTCAGACTCTGGGACCCCCTGCAGGGGCTGGAGAGTTGGTAATTCCTGGACTGGCACACACGCAGACTTCCCTGAGTCCATCCTGGGGTTGCTGGGGAGGGGTCGACAGCTGCCCTCGGGACCACAGAGCCGCTACAGAGAGCATGGCCTGGTCAAAACCACTGCACCACTACTACACTAACTCAGCTTTAAACTGGGAGGCAATCCTGACATTTGCTCCAATGTGGATGACCCTGGAAAGCACTGTGCTGAATGACGCCAGTCACAGGACGACAGACTACGTGATTCCAGAGACGGAAAGGAGGACAGGGGAGGGGTGTGGAGTGAGTGTGTAATGGGGACAGAGATTCAGTTTGGGAAGACAAAGTTCTGGAGATGGTGGTGGTGGTGACCGTACAACAGCGTGCATGTGCTTACTGCCTCTGAACTGTGCACTTGAAAACGGTGAAGATGCTAAACTTCATGTCGTGCAGGTTTTAACACAACAAAATTTTTTTTTAAAAAGCCCATCCACACGGACCCAGGAATGCAGCAAACACATGAGCACCATCTACTGATCCCCCTTCCCAGTTGCTGGTGCTGGGGTGAACAAAGGGCAGGGCCAGCCCCTACCATGCCCGCGGGCAGGGTGGAGGCTCCAGGTGCAGCGGATCAGAGGAAGCAGGTCCAGATGTGAACCAGCTCTGGATTCAAGTGAGCGAGGCTGGACTTGCTGAGACATGGGTGAACGATGACAAGCCGAATCTGGACAGCGGTGACCTTTGGCAGCACAGAGAGGAATAGACCAGGAGAGGGGTGGTAATGCACCGAGGGCTTTCTGTGTACATAATTTCTAAAGCTGGGTGGAAGGAACAGTGTTAAGTATTTCTATATATTTCTGAATGCCCCAAACACTTCATTGTTTACAGTTAAGGCTACTTTTAGAGCAGTTTTGGGCACAGCAAATTGGGGGGAAGCTAAGGGACTTCCTGTGCATCCCCTACCCCAACACAGGCACCAGCAACATCCCCATTGGTGGGTACATTTGTCACAACTGATGAAGCTCCGTGGACATGTCATCACCGTCCAGAGCCCAGAATTGACCTCCTGTGGGTTTGGACACATGGATCATGACCTGTATCCATTGCTATCACATCACACAGAGAGAATTTCCTCCTACTTAAAAAAGAAACATGGGGCATCCACGCTAAGTGTCTGCTGGCCGTGGGAGTGTTTCCTGTGGGGTGCAGCTGACAAGGGGCACCCTGAGAGCCACAGAAGGGATAACAGGGTGGAATACCCCAGAAACCATGGGCTGGAACAGTGAGGGCAAGAGGCAATGGGTTCGGGTGCAGCTTCAGCAGAGGAACTTATCGAGGAAACTTGAAGGAGTGAACCGCCAGGTGCCAGCAGCCTCACTGCAGCATGGCTGATGAACAGCACAGATCAGAACAGCCCTCAGGCCCTTCAGGTTGGGACCAGTGACATAAATGAAGGTGCAGCCACTCGAGAAAAGGTTTCAGATCCTTAAAAAGGGCAGCTGTGCATAATACCTTCATACACAAGTTTTTAAACAGTATAATTTCTATAAATGCATTTTTATAAAAGATGTCATTTACACAGGGAGGTCATCCGAGTGGATGAACCAAAATGTTAATATAATCTCTGAGATGATGGAAAGTTTGTTCTTTGTAAGGATTTCTGCAACAGACACAAAGTACTTATAAAAAGAAGAATCATCCACAGGGAAACAGGACCGGTCAGTTCTCAGACACTGAGAGAGGAGGGGCCCTTGTGGTGAGGAGCCAAGCTCCCGTGCAGGATTTGGCTGGGAAGTGTCCAGGGGGCATGAGACAGAAAAGGGGAGCCCACATGGGGTGGGGTGCTGACCTGGTGACCACTCCACCCTGGATGCTTGCTGCTGTGGGCCTCTTGAGAGCCAGCCTGGAGGTCAGCGGTGGGGCTGCTGCACGCCGGGCACTTGGTCCGTGGTTGTGGCTTCTGGCGCCAAGGTCAGCACTGGGGTCTGGAAATAAGGCTGGTCCATCTCTGGATGAGTCATCTGCGACCTGGTTTGCCTGGCGCTCCCCCTGGTGGCCACTGACATGAAACACAATGCTGTGTGCCTGACCCCCTCACATCGGATTTTCAGGTCTCCCTTCTTCTAGGCCCTGACCCCTCAGGACACCACCCACATTTCTGTATAAATCCTTACCCTTGACCTCTTCAATCCATGCAAAGGCAATGACTGGGCCCGAGCTCTACCTGCCTTGCAAACAGGGTCTTTCATGTGACCCAGGAGGTGCAAAATGGCCCTGGGTCTTCTCTGCACACAAGGTGGAGTCGCCACAGGATCAAGCCCCCAGAGCAGCAGTGGACGAGGGGCACAGCGGTGCAATGACATCCATTCTGCATGTCCTAAGCCCTGATCCTGTTCCCAGGCCTCCCCAAGATTCTTCTTACAAATATTCGTGTTTTACCAACTCCATCTTGCTTAAACCAGCTGGAGTCCTTTCCATGCGTGGCAACTGCAAGGATTCTGCACCCCCCCCCCAACCCCTGGGCGCACAAGGCTGTGCTCCCCCTGAGGTGGACTCTACTTCCCACATTGACCCTGGACTCGGCCAACAGGACACTGACAGATCCTAGTCAGGGCTGAGGAGTGAGTGTCCAGGGCTCGTCCTCTGACACCAGGCACTGCTGAATGGGGTTGGGCCAGCAGTCGACAGCAGGATGTCAAGCAAACCCACAAACACAGGTGAGGGCCCCCAGGCCACTGAGCACCAGCCATGCAAAGCCAACCAGAGCCATTCAGCTGGACCACAGAACTGTGAGAATCAGGTGTGTTCACTGTGTGAAGCTACTGTTCTTGGGAGTGGTTTTGTTACACAGCAAAAACAAACTCATACACAATTCCTAGCAACAGAGAACCCTCCTGGATACACCCCCATCCTGTTCATCTCCAAGTCACATGGGTTTTAGCTCCTCCCTCTCTCTGGAAAGCAGGCACTTCTCCTCTGAAGACATTTCAGGGGGTGTCCCTGTGTCCACTCATGCCGCTTCCCATCTTTTCTCCAAGCCGCCAGTGCAATCAGGCCACTCGCCTGTGTCAAACCTCCCCACAGCTCTGAGGGGGCCTCCCCAGCCTTCCAAGCTGCACACTTTGACCCGATGCACTGACCTCTGGTCAGGCAGGGCCGGTGATGAGAGCCTGTGTCCATCACAGGATGGATGCACTCATGTATGCAAAGAGGTGTGTAAAAGAGTCCCTGTGCCCAAGCAGAGTCATTGCTATATCTGCATCTTATGGGGGCGTGTCAGGGAGTGGGCTCCAGAGAGCGTGCCGGAGGCAGATCCTGAAGTGGGCACTGACTACCATGAGAATCAGCAAGCACCTTCAGTCCCCTCCCAGGCCCTGCGAGATCTATACATGCTCACGTAGAAGTTGCTGGATGTGTGATGACATCCAGATAGACACACGGTGTCTATCTGCCTGGAATGTGGATGTCGCCACTGTCACTACCATAACCACCAACAGCAACATCACCACTACCATCCCCACATACCCACTGGCATCATCCTCATCACCACCACCACCACCAAAATCATAAACGCCACCATCATTCTCCACAAGTATGTTTTGAGCACCTGCTCTTTGCCAAGAAATGTTCTAGGAACTAGGTGCATTATTAACAAGACAGATTCCTGGCTTGAGAGAGATGACATTTTAGTGAGGTGAGCAGAACAGCAAGTAAAAGCATAAACAGGGTAATTTCAGAAACTGGTTACTGTGCTACAAAAAGCACATGGTGCTGGGTCAGAGGACTGCTGTCTTGTCACTGCCTCCATTAAGGCAGGTTTCCCTGCCACAGGGACTTTGCACAGGCTAGTCCCGCTCTCAGAACACTCTCCCCTCCTTCCTTAACCTGGGCAATGGCTACTCATCTTTTCCTGACTTTGGCTGCATCACCCTCGCCATGAGCCTGCCCACAGCAATGACACTGCCCTTTCTCTTTCGTGGCATTCGCTGCACCGCCATGTGGTTATCAGTCTTGTCTGAAAGGTACACCCCATGAGAGCAGTCAAGCCTCGCACTGCTGCAGTCCCAGCCTGGCAGGTGCGTGAGGAGGAAGAGACCAACTTCGAAGTCAAACATTGCAGTTCCTTGAAATTTATCCATCAGCCTCTGGCCTAGGACACGCCTCACAGAAGAGGTGATGCCTCCCCTAGACCCTGCCTCACAAAGACCCCTCCTCTCTCCACTCCAGGGAGTCACCCCTAAATCCAAGTGTACAACAAACTCAGAGTTGTTCCTTCTGCACCCTGTTGGCTGGAGGCCTGGCCATTCTCACCCACAGAAGCCCCTTCAGGGCCATCCTCAACACAGGAGCATGAAGGCTCCTGGAGGCAGAAGTCAGGGGGAGACCTGGAGCAGCCTTTCCCCTAGAGACAGACCCTTTTGTCTCTCCTTTGGGACGCCATGCCCCACTACTCTCAAGGGAAAGGCTGACCAGCCCCTGGATGGGCTCAGGGGTCTTTGAGGTGGTTTCTTTGGAGGAAGGAGGCCCAGGACTTGCCTTCTTGCTCCTCTCAGAAGTGAGCTGGGCTTCTGGGGAGCAGGGCTGAATAGGTACCTGCGTAGCCCTGTAAGCCCCTGCTCCTAGGTTTTCCTCAGGCCCTTCAGTGCCCTTCTCCCATTTGCGGGGCGTTTTCCCCACCAGGACCATATGAGTAGGCGCCCCTGTGATCTTCTTCACTGGATGGAAAAGCAAAGCTGCAAGAAGGCGAGGGATCTGCCCAAGGCCACACAGCACAAGTGAAAGGGGCCTCACTTGTCAAAGGACCAGAAAGATAAGTGTCTCCAGATGCTCCAAAACTAATAATCATGCAAACTTTGCATCCTGTGTATTTACTAACCATCCAATGAAATGTTTAAGGTCGGAATCGTCACCAGGGCTGTGCTGCTGGCCCGGACGTGGACCGTCCACATCTGGGTTAACTGACACATGGGTCGGGGGGGCACATGTCCCCAGGGGCCTGTCCCTGCCACCATGCCACCTCAACGCTGGGCTCTTCTGTGCTTCACCCGAGCACCGGGGACACACACAACAGCCTGCAGATTAAGACTGGTTCTTACATTTAAAGTGGATATTAAAAAAAGAGAGAGAGAGATTTTGTGACATGCAAGTTATGTGATACTCAAAGTTCAGGTGTTGTCTGGTTGCTTTGCAGCTCAGTAGCAGGGCTGAGTAGCTGCCGAAGGTGCTGGCCATTCAGTCCTGAATGGAGCAAGTGGGCACCACGGGGCATCCTGTCCAGCCTCCTGGACAGGACGTTGCAGAGCAGATGATGTGTTCGTGACCATGTGGAAGGAAGCTGGGACCCATGTGGAAGTAAACAAGCCCCTTATGTAACAAGCATCTGTTCCCGAGAATCCCCCAGTTTTCATATCCTCTCTGGACTGACATGCTCTGGTCACAAGCTGGCTCCTCTGTGAGCGACCTCTTAAATGTTGACATGTGCTCAAGGTCAGCTGGTCTGAGAAATGAGATTTTATTCCACATTTTCAGTGTCTAGAGTCCACGGAGGACTCACATCTCTGAACACCAGACATGATGAGGAGACAGCCTGTGACTAGAGAAGGGTCCCCAGCCTCAGCCTCCCTCAGAGCCCCCTGCCTGGCTCAGATCCACCCCCCATCTGAGCCCAGAGACTAGGACCCTCAGCCAGTCCGTACCAGGGACTTTTTATCCCGCCACTCACAGAAGCCTCCAAACTGGAGATTGTTGGGAGGGAGAGGTGAGGAAGGAATGTGTCAAGGGAGCACCGCTGCAAGAGGGAGTCCAAGACCAAGAGAGCTGCACCCAAGGAGGCAGAGAACAGCCAAGATGCAACAGCCTGGGAGTGGGAGGATGAGAGGAAGCCCAGGGCTCGGTGACCTCACTCAGATCCACTCCAAAGGCTCTTCAAAACGGATACACTGAACGGCCACAACAAAGATTTACATGGCAGATTACTAACCGGCCAAGCAAGGCCCTGGGGAAGGGGACCTGAAGCCTTGGCCCCTTCCTCCAAAAAGTCTGGGTACTGGCCTACCATGACCCTTCACCTTTTTGGCCCTGCCTTGTCCACAAAGGCTGAAACTTTAGGGGCTACCGGTCATTTCCCGTGGAGGGTGCTTTTCCAGATGGGCCACTGTGATGAGTCTCCTCTGTTTGTGTGAGGACCTGGCCATCCTGACCCCTTGCCCACAGACAGTGTTCCCGCCAGGGCTGGGACAAACAAGGAGACTCGGGCAATACTCAGGAGCCTCCACGGCTGCAGACTTGGGGCTCAGGGCACAGCCAGAGTCATCTCCTCGCATGCAGAGCAGACATGATACTTCCAGGTGGTGCCTGTCAGGGAGGGAAGACACCAAGCTCCCCAGCAGCAGGTAGTCTCCTGGAACAATACAAGTTCACTCAGTCCCAGTGAGAACAGGTGACTGCTTGCAGAGGCTATGGCGGAAGCAGCAAGACTTCCTCCAAGGCCCATGCACAAGTCCCCCCATCACCTCACGGGCTTTCTAGAGCCAAGTAACAACTTCACATCCATGGTGTCCAGCTCGACTCCCCTCCTGTTACCTGTGGGGACTGAGCCCACCCAGCCCAAACAGTAACCTTTTCTCCACCTCCTCTTTTCGACGCCAGCGAGGGCGAAACGACAGAAGGGCACTGTGGCTCTTCCTCTTGAGGAGAAGGGGGTGTGGGCATCATCCCTCAGGCCCAGTGTAGGCCCAGCTCAGGCAAATCCTTACAACAGGAACAGCCAGCTAGCACATTCGCGAATTACTCCTCTACCTGCACTTGTACGGTCCGTAATTTTCCAGATGTCAATCCATGAATGTATGGACTGGTCCATTTCCATTTCATGAAACAGATGATAGAAAAATCAAAAGATACACATGGAAACATAAAGCATTTGTTTATTATTGCTATAATCAAGGCAAAATCTCTTAAAACAATTGGCCTTGATAATGGAAATATAATCAAAATCATTATTCCTGCATTTACAGTTTGTTTTCTGCTGTTCAGACTGCAGGGTTTCACACATACACCACTACCACCTGACTTTTCTCGCACAAGAAGAAGAATGCACTTGGAGACCACTCCCTAGGTACTGACGGCAGACCAAGCATTTCCTCACTGTGAACTCATTCCATCCTGTGTTTAAAACAAACGGGTAGGAGGGGCCAGAATGTACCCACCCCCTTTGGAGGATCAACTGAGATAACCTAGGTGGTAACTGAGAGAACATACAAGAAACTGCCCTTTACACTCAAAACAGTGGTACAAACTAGAGCATCACCAGTAATGGTGCTCGTCACCCTGCTGGGGGAGGAGGGGGACCCCAGCATAGCCCTGCTCCCATAGCCTGCAGAACTGTCACCACAACCTGAAGTCCTGAGGCAATGTGCGTTAACCACTCAGCCTCCAAACTCACTAAGGAAGGAGTTGGTCTGACAAGCCATGTCACAGGGACCCAGCCTTGTCCTAGAAACACCTGGTCAGTTTTATTTATCTTAGTATACATCTGTACAGGCAATAATAAAAAGGCTACTACACAATTCAGTGAGTTTTACCTAGTTTCATGAGTAATGCATGCAGTTACAAATGAGAGGTAGAAACACCGTATTAAAGACCTAAAAATACAAACATCATATAAATAAATGTTCAAATTAACTGCTGGAATTTTATACAGATAAATAAGGTAAAAATTACATTACTTTGTCAAAGTAAAGGAAAACCTTGTTGGTTTTTTTTTTTCAGTACACTAAATTAGATTAATGCCAAAGAGCTTCTGTGCAATTTGTCCAAGTTTAGATGACATCATCTAAGAGGATTAAAACTGGAGAATGGTTTGTTCAAGTATCCAAGCAGGTAAGTCAAAGAAACCAAATCATCGACCGCGTGGGCACGGTTTCTGGAGGGACGTTAAGGGCCCACATTCTCCACGACTAGCTCCCTGGTGGACTGCTGGGATTAACAGGAAAATGCACATGGGCTGGAGAGAGCCGCCCCTTATCCTAAGAGAAAACAAACCTCATTTTTCACTGATTTCATGTAAAACTCCACATCACTAAAAGCCTAGAGGTCACCAACTCTGTTTTGGCCCTACTGCAATTCTTGAGTGTATCTCTGGCCTGCCACTTGTTCTAATGCTGCCCGAATAAACCTAGCAGTCACAGGCATGAATGCACATTATGCATGCACAGTAAAAAAATGCAAACTAAAGCAGACAATCAGCAACTTCAAAACATCAGTGAGAGAAAACCTGTAGGCGTAGATGAATAGGTTAAAAAAATGCAGAGGCTCATAAAACACAAGTCTTTACCACTGAAAAGTCCACGAGAGATTACATGTGAATTCTGGAAAGGGTACGCATATATAATCAAGTAAAATACTCTAAACAAGTCCATTGTGCCTCAGTTAGTTTTAAATTGCAAAATCCAATACAGTTGTTTTAATAAATTAGTGCAATATGAAAGATTTTGGAAGATTATTAATATATGTCCATGTTAGCTCAAATTGAAGATTTCACATTATCTTCCAAGAGTCATCTTTCACCCCTTAAGCTATTTCTTCCTGAGCTGTTTATGGGTGCGTGCTCAGACTCAAACTCACCCCGAGAACTGAGCTGCCCGGAGGAGATGGGGCTTTTTACTTCACACCTCAGTGAATACGAGGAGTCCCACACTGTGCTCTGGTGGCTAGTACAAAGAGCCACTCATCACTTCATGCTAACTCTCCTTAACAGTAACCATATTGGTGACTCTAGCTCTAAGGTATGTTTATTTACCAAAATCAAACCGAAAGCCCAGTGGAACACTTTTGCATCTGCTTCTATAAAGAGAAAGGGAAGGGGTGACTTCTCTGGTTAGGCAGACCTCCTACAATATGTAGTTCTGGGATTGGTTTTCCTTTGTGAAACCACTGCGTGCTCTTTGGTAGTCACCACATAAGAGTGGGGCGACAGGACCCAAGATGTGCTCCCAATGGCATCACCTGACACCCACCGCGGGTCCTGGGGGCAGGCCTGCTGCTGCTCACAAGGCTGAGGTGCTATAGCAGAGTGCTGACAATCTTCTTTCAATACTAGATTTACTAGAAATAAAATCCATGATAAATACCATTAATATTTCAAAACTGAGGAAAGAATCACCACTGAGAAAAATCTCTCCACCTCCACCCTCACTTTTGTCCTATCTTTGCCTCAAAGTTAACAGTTCTAGTGCTTTTTCTTCTTTCTGCCTAGACAATTGTCTAGCTTAGTGCTGCACGGTATAAAAGCTAGGTTAGCAGGTCAAACGAAGAACATGTAGATTTTAACGGCTAGTTTGCTCACAACTGCAAATAAGTACAGAACTGCCAGTCCCTGGCTGCTCTTCAGAATGTGGATGACCACACCTCCTCCAAGAGGCCCACCACCTCCTCATCTGCTCTTCACAAGCCTCGTATCTACTCCTTACAACAGCTCTGCAAGGCAGGCCTTGTCCCTCATCTCACAGAAGAAGAAACTGAGGCCACGGAAGGGGGATGTGACTAGCCCAAGGTTGGGAAACCAAGATGCAACCCCCTCGGGGAGGGCACTGCACACCCCAGGGTCTTCCTGCTGCGCCAGGAGAAGATGAGGAGATGCAATCAGCAAACACACTGCGTTCCAAGTCAACTCACATCTGTGGATGTTTTCAATGTCTGCTGGGTCCTGAAGAATCTTAGTTAAGCCCTCCAGAAGAAGGGCTGCCTTATGATAGCGATAAACAATATCTTCAGTCTGCTGAAACATTTCATCCAAGGCTGCAGATTGAACCTGGAACCAGAGAAAAAAGACAAGGTTCTCAGTTTTTCCAAGAAAATATGAATCCATGTGTGCAATGCAGCTTTAAATGGAATCTCCCTAAAATTAATACATTTTGACAAAATGATATAACTTACTGGGTGAGTGATATAAAGGAAAAGCTTCTTGACAAAAGAGTTACTAACTCTGCATTCAAACATAACCTTTTTGAACTCAGAGACTCAAAACTTCTAAGGTTTAACAATTCTAAACTGGCTCATATCTGACTTCAATAAAAAGTTTACTTTAAATATACACTTCCATACTAGTAACCTGGCATTTCATTAAACAGATTTTGTTACAATGAAATAATTAAATGATGTTAAAAGCCATTTATCAGCTGATTCTTTCAGTTAAAGGACTTCCTGGTGTGTGGGATTTATTCACTCAGAGACGTTTATTGGGCACCTCTTGAATTTACGGGGCAGTCGGCATACGATGAAGGTGAGCTCACAGTCCAGGTAAGGTGTGGGCTGTCCTCCAAGGGCCACATGGTATCAGAGGAGGAAGCCCAGGATGGTACCCAGTGGACTACACTCAAGGGGCACCTAACCAGACTATCAGGGAGGGGAAGGTGAGGAGAGCCTCCAGGAAGTGACACTGAGGCTGAATCACGAGAAGCAGGAGTGAGCTGGACAGTGGGAGACGGGGGCAGGGCCTCCCCAGTGTTATTCACAGGGTTATAAGCGCTTTGTTTTCCCAACAGCATCCTAATTTTCTCTTTAATCATTCATCTCTGAGTCTGTGAGGGATCCAGTGTGCTAATTTACCTGTCAGTATGCTGTCTCTTTCCAAAAGCAAAGCCACTTACAATAAGATAAATAAAATGGATACGGAAAATCAAAGTCCTGACACGGATGGAGAAAGAAAGAACTACATGTAAGGGGAGTGATCCCAAGCTGCTCAGCAGCCAGGGCCCAGGAGAGATTTGTTGGAGGCACGTGGCCCTGTCATCAGCAGAGACAGCAGCACTGTCACTTCTCATGACAGGACATCAGTCCTGGCACAAATTTTAAGAGAAAACCTGTCCTAAGAACTCTTTATTTGGTAAAAATGATACAGTGCATAATATTATTCATGTCAACAGTTTATAGCAATATAATATATATTATTCTCATCAATAGCTTATATTCCAAAATTATTTTCATATGACCTTTTATTATGACTTTCAAAAAAATGCCAAGGGGATAATATAACAGTACAGTTCAGAGTTCAGGTAAATCTGGGGCCAAGAAGGAAGGTCAATTGTGTTAGTATGGTAAAAATCATAAGGTCGGTCAATAATTAAGTTCTTCTCCACTGAGTTACTTCTTAACAGCCCCTAATTTCATGCTTACCTCAGGCAATTTTCCTTTTGAGATACAGAATACAAATTATTTCTATGAATATAACCAGATATTTGGCAAAGTAGGTTAAACTTCTTATCTATACTGAGGTCAGTTGTGGAATCTGAGTACATAAATTTTTGCAGATAGGGTAAAAGAGCAGAATTTTTTTTCTAACATTTTAAGCCAAATTTCTTAAACAATGGGAAATGAAGAAACAGATCCAGCAAAAGTTTTTAGACACAAATTATCAAAAGATTACATCATGCCTAATGCAATTTTTAAGTGATATGGTAAATTTTATTAATACCAAAAGTGGTAACCAACACAGCTTATGTTTGCTGCATGTTAATTTAGTCCAAATACTCCTTCAGGAAGAGGTAACATAACACCTGGGACTTGGGAGTGGTGCTGCATAAACTCTGCTTAAAAGGATGATGTCAAGCAGGTATGCAATTCAAAAGATGCTCTTAAACACCAAAACTATTACTGTACAATATTACACCTTAAAATGGGTTACCATTTCTACAGCACAGTTATAGATGAGTTTCTCTGCAGTTACGCTGTTGATTTCATCAATAAATCTCTGTTTGTCAGAGAAGAAGCGATTCAGCTTTTCTGTCAGTTTCTTGCACATGCTAATGCAGAATTTATATCGTTCATTCAGATTTTTGACAACTGGAAAAAAGTTGAAATAAGAATTCAGTTTTCTTTCAGAAACAGAATCATGGTGACATGCAACTTTCCTGCTAACTTAAGGAAAGCGACACAAAATGATCACTGAGAAAAGCGCCTGGAAATCATTCTTTCCTATGTCCTCTCTCTCAGTCAAGAGAGGATTGACAACAAAGCACCTGATTACTCTGTGTTAAAAACAGAGAAGCCAGCATCTTTTCCTATTGAAGAAGACTTAATAACACAGTGACCCCTCATCAAAAACCCCTTTCTCAGTGCAAGGGGAGAGGACTGCTGGGCCCCCAGGAGCTCATCGTGCCCCAGCCTACCTTGTTCACACCCGAGGACGGGCTCAGCTTCCCGGACTTGATCTGCTCTTTGGCGAGATGCAGAGAGGCTGCCAGGAGTTGTGCAGCTTTCATGTGCAATACCAGCTGCTCTACCCGCCTGGCCCAGAGACAGCAAGCACAGTGTTAGCCTGCAAACCAACAGGCCAGGCCCCATCTCAACCCACCTTGACACTCTTAGTGCACAAAGGACTCCTGAAAGGAGAAAGGTCGGCGTGGAAAAAAGTGTACTTTTAACATTAGGGGCACACTCAGATAAGAGTACCATCTCTTTATAATCAAGTGTCTTTAAAATCAAGGCTGCAAACCTCCGGTCTTGGCTCACACAGTGAAACTGAGCACTGAAATAACTCAGAGACTTCTTGATACCTTTGCTAACCAGATGTGACCTGCAGTGAGTGGCGAGGCCTCCAGCTTGGACACCAGTGTATGGAGGGCAGGAAGGAAGGAAGGAGATGGACAGCAGGGGCCACCTACCCCCAGTCCTTGCTCAGCTGGCTGATCTGGTCCACCACCGCACTCTCCTGGATCTGGTACACGGAGACGGCGGATGCACAGAGCTCCGGGCTCCCCCCGCGCACAGCCGTCAGGTCCAGCACACACTCCGTAAACAGCAGCATTGAGTTCAGGTGGCGTAAGGTGTCTGCATGTTCTTGCTAAGGCAAAGCCAACTTGTCTTAGAAACTTGCAGGTTAAGGAGAGGTGCATACTCATTTCTGTATACCAACCGTGGCCACTGCTAGTATTTTTCTATACGCATCAATATCAGAATGATCAAAGGAGGCTGAAATTTCTAAATTCCAGAAAACTAGTGAGAAGATAAACACAAATGAAATCAAAGATGTGTCATGTGTTTTTGTGGCAGTTATGAGAGCAGCCACAACATTCAGCCTCAAAGATATGAGGGCACTGTGCTTTCACTAGGAGAAAATGCAACACAGAACTAAACCAATGTACATGAGACAGAAACATGACCAAACAGATACTGAGGTATAAGAACTTCAGCATTTCTGGACATGAGACCACACTTCTCGATAGTTTCATGAATTCTACTGGCTTAAAATTTCAGAGATACTTTATTTAAATTTCTGGTGGTTCCTCAGTTAGCAGTGGTTCCTAATAATAAACCTTTTAAATTTCATGATCTTTTCAGTTAGAACGAAGTACATAGACATAATAGCAATGCATTAAAAATTGGTATTCTAAAATTAATGCTGTTTTGAGATTTGTTTTTAGCTAGCAATGCATTTTGAAATCTCAAATAAGACTAAGTTTCTCACTCTCCTTCCATGGTTAAAAGGGATGAAAACCAGTGTCCTTGAGATAGGAGAATAAATGAACCAACTTTTGAGAGTCTCCCTGCTCTGCAACAGCAGATTGGACCGTATGTTCTAACACTTACTAGAACATAATTTACATTACACATATTTTCAAAATTACAGCTTAAACTTACCACAGAATCACTACTAAGATTTTGCATGCAATATTTTATAAATTTTATGTGAGATATTTAATGCTCCTCCACACACAACAGAAATCCCAGGGGTCCAGCACGAACACTTAGTGCCTTCGATGGTCTGGAGAACGGGTCATTTTCATTTGAAGTGCAGGGTGAACTGCACTGACTGAGGTCAGATGCAGTCCACGGGAAGATGGCCTAGAGTCGACGCTGAGGAGTTAGCTGGCACAGGCTTTGGAATCATAACATTAACCTCTGTTCTGGATGTGTGCTCAGCATGCTGCACATTATGACCTGTTTTTCCCTGGAGAACCAGCTCCATGGAGGGACATGACTGTCCAATCTGCTGGGAAGCTGTATTTCTCAGAGTTACTGACTCAGTTGGCATTATAATTTTCTTTTTCAAAACCTAAGTTTAAGCGTATCACTTTTGTCTTGTAAGGTAAGGTAAGCTTTGGGAATAAAAGTTATGGTTTTAGGGAAAAGATTATGTTTTAAAAGTCCTATAAGTAGTAAAAGGGCTTCCCTCGTAGCTCAGTCAGTAAAGAATCTGCCTGCAAGGTAGGAGACCAGGTTCGATCCCTGGGTTGGGAAGATCTCCTGGAGAAGGGAATGGCAACCCACTCCAGTATTCTGGCCTGGAGAATCCCATGGACAGAAGCACCTAGTGGGCTACAGTCCATGGGTTCTCAAGAGTCAGACACAACTTAGCGACTAAATCACCACCACCATAAGTAGTAACTAACTTCAGATAAAAGAATTAAGAATACAAAATCTGTATGTGTCACTTCCTGTGAACCAAAGCTTGTTGTGAATGAGTGTCACAGTCAACATAATTCTAAAAACACACCACCAAGGTTTCAGATAGAAAAGGTCATGAGGAGAACCACTGGGACTTGCTCTCGGATTCTGCCCTCTCATCATCGATTCTCTCCTCACTGTAGCCTTAAAGGACACATAGTAGGGTCTTTTCCCACCTCCATCAGTGTTTCCTCTGGCAGTTCGGGGGCTTCAAAGGTGACAAGCCCCTCCAGGCTGGGGGGTGAAGCACCACAAGGCACATGTCTCAGGCTGGGGGCTGCCTCTGCTCCTGGAGGGGGAGACCCTGAGCACAGCCCAGGCGGGGAGCCCCCACACACGCGGCCACCGATGGAGCACAGAGAGCCCCCAGAGCCGCTAGAGCCCCCTGTGGAGAGAGGACATGGACAGTGCTCAGTGATTAGCACCCAGTGATCACCAGGCAGTATGGCAACCAGTAAAAGAAACTCCACTCCCACCCGAGCCCAAGAACAGGCTCTGTCTTCCCACGCTCACATTCATTCCTCAGCTGTAGGCATCCTTCACAGACTCATCACAGCTGCTTTTAAACTGTTTTAGACAAACTCTAGCATACGCCTCAGAGAAGGCAATGGCACCCCACTCCAGTGGGGTGCCACTCTTGCCTGGAAAATTCCATGGACAGAGGAGCCTGGTAGGCTGCAGTCCATGGGGTCATGTAGAGTCAGACACAACCGAGCAACTTCACTTTCACTTTTCACTTTTATGCATTGGAGAAGGAAATGGCAACCCACTCCAGTGTTCTTGCCTGGAGAACCCAGGGACGAGGGAGCCTGGTGGGCTTCCGTCTATGGGATCGCACAGAGTCGGACACAACTGAAGTGACTTAGCAGCAGCAGCATACGCTTTTCTCCCCTGCTGCACCACAGTCCTCAGGTGAGAAAACTCGGCCATATGTGGTACATCACTAAAACTCTACCCAAGTGCTGGTCTGGAGGCACTTACACCAGTTCTGATTTCTAATACCACAAACAACACTGTGATGAGATCTCGCCTTCTTGTGAGTTATTTATGTGTGATAAATACCTTATAAGACCATTTGGCTGTGAGTGGTCTTATAAACAGAATGCAGTTACCACAGGTCAAATATTACTATACACACTTCTACAGCTCTAAGAATCATCATGCTGTTTTCTAAAGCAGCCAAAAGTGAGCACAGTTCCCACTAAGCCTCCATAGCACTGGGTTATACTATTTAAATGTTGGCTTAGTTAATAGGCTTTTTATAAACTGTAATTTTCTTTCTCTCTTTTCTTTGGCCGCTCTGCGTGGTATGAGGGACCTTAGGTCCCTGACCAGGGATGGAACTGGTGCCCTCTAGAGTGGACGGTGGAGTCTGAACCACTGGGCCACCAGGGAAGTCCCCTCATTTACTTTTTATAACCCTTTAAGGTAAAGAAAATTGTTATCTCCACATCACTGGAAATTATATCACATCATGAAGGCATTTTCAGAACTTGCACCCCAAACAAGAGCCCAAGGCAGAACTAAGTCAATCCTCACCTGAGGTGGTTCTTATCCGAAGGCCCGTGTGGGCACACGTGGTGGCTGCGGCCCTGTGTGGGGGAGACCCCACTGTGAACATCACAGCCCTAGAACTTGCTGCTGCTCCTATAGGGGGGGCCAGGGCAACACCACAGGCTCCTGCAGGGGCTGAAAGAAGAAGTTCACCACGCGTGCTATATTCCAGAGGGCAGGGTTACAGGGCGACTTCACTGTAACGTTAGATTTTTTGTTTTTTATAATAAGCATTTATTACTCTTAAAAACAGAGAATTTGAGCTCCATGAAAAATATTTTACAGTAATCTCTTCACAGCTGTGAATTTTCCTTTCACCAAAGCCTAGAAGTCAGTTTTCTGTGCACTTATAAAATATGTGAACTGCAGTCACAGCTGAGAATAATTTGAAAATGTGGAAACTAAGAACTGGAAATAAAAATGTGAGGAAAAAAACCTGATTAAAAAATGGGCAGAGGACCTGAGAAGTTACTTTTCAAAAAAATATGGTCAATAGGTACATGAAAAGATGTTCAGCATCACTAATCATCAGGGAAATGCAAGTAAAAATCACAGTGAGACACCACCTCATACCTGTCAGGACGGTCATCCTCAAAAAACCACAAATAACAAATGCTGGTGAGGATGTGGAGAAACTTAAGAGCTAAGCTGTCTTATAGCTTATAGTTTCTTAGAAGAAAATGCAGAGTTAGGCATGAGATAGGAGTATCTAGGGAGACTCCAAGAAAAGGGAGACAAAAGCAAAGACACCAGAGAAAAGGTTACCCTGCTACCTATAGCTACAGCAAACCCTACACACAGCCTCACTCGTGGGAAAAAAAAAAAAAAAAAAAAGATCTCACACTATTTGACTTGATTCTTTATATCTAGTATATCATGTTTGGCTTTCAACAAAAAATTAAAAGGCAAGCTCATCAACAGACAGGACGTGGAAGAGAAGAGAAATGAGTAATATTATCTGATGAGCTCATCAACAGACAGGACATGGTGGAGAAGAGAATCAGCTAGCCTGAAGGTACGTCAGTAGGAACTTCCAAAACTGGAAAGCAAAGAGAAAGAAAAACCAAAAACAAAACCCCCAGAATGTCCAAGAACTGTGGGACAACCAGAATGGTATAATATACATGCTATGGGAATATCAGAAGGAGAAAGAAAGAAACGAAAGAAATACTTGAAGTATCAATAGTAAAGACCAAGTAATTTCCCAGACAAATGCAGAATCAAACCACAGGTCCAGGAAGCCTTAAGAACACCAAGTGGTTAGAATTGAAAAAAAAAAAAAATCAAACTGTGGGGGGGTGGGGTGGGGGGTGGGGTGGGGAGAGAACATCTCATCTATTACATCAGATGAACAAGGATAAGACTTACACCAGACTCCTCTTTAGAAACCATGCCAGATGAGAGTGGAGTGAAAAGTGAAGTCCTGTTGTACAGAAACCACAAACCACACTCAAGATATTTCCTGGTCTAGACATTCCCTGCTTTGGAGATTCACAGGAGAGTCAATAAAACAATTATAGAGAAAATAAGAACAAAAGTTACTACAGTGATTCTCAAATTTAAGTGTGTGTAATAATCATATGGGGAGTTTGCTAGAGACACAGATTCCTAAAATCCATTTCCAGAAAGCTCAATTGAACAAGTCTGGTTTAGGGCATGGAACCAGCCCTTTGATTTCATTTTTTTGACAAGCAGCCCAAAGTAATCTTGGTGTGGGTCCATGGACATAAAGGTCTCTCGAACAACTGAAAGAGCCAGGGATTCAGTGACCCATGGCTCTCTATAGGATAGGCCAGCTACATAAGAAATGCTGAAGAACATGTATGTGTTTAAGGTAACTTTGGCCAGTGTTATCCTACTGATAAAAAACAATCTTGGTCAGAACTCCTTCTGACTCATGGGTTGCTTATCATCCAGACACTGCACAAGTCGCTGTCTTGGCAGGCTCCTAAGGAATCAGATGAGATGACAGAGGCTGGATGAACAGATGTGGGTCAGCAGGTTCATGAACAGTCAATAGGAGTAGACAGGCAGAATGTTACCCCCACAGCCAAGCCAGAGACGCTCACATTCTGACCCTCAGAACCTGTAAATACCTACGTTACATGGCAAAGAGGAATTAAAGTTGCAGATGGAACTAGGGTTGCTAATCAGCTGGCCTTCAAGAGATTATCCAGTGGGTCCAAGGCAATCACAAGGGGCCTTCAAATGGATAACAAGCAGGCAGAAGGTCTGAGTCTTAGACTGGCCATGGCTGGCTTTCTAGATGGAAGGGGAGCAGGTGAGCCAAGGGGAGCAGGTGATCCCTAGAAGCTGGAAAGGCAAGGAATACAGTCTCCCCAGAGCTTCCAGAGTGAACACAGCCCTGCCCACACCCTAACTTCAGCCCAGTGAGACCTTGAGAACCGTAAACTAATATACTTGTGGTAATTTGTCACAGCAGCAACAGGAAACTAACAAATCACGTGCCTAAAGGAAACCAGACTTTTCTCACCTGTATCCATTGGTCGTTCTGTATTTAAACTGTCCGTGCTGCCCTGATGTCCACCAAAAGGTGTTTTTACTTGTTGATCTGATAATTTCCCAGTACTGACAGACCTAAAAAGAAAAATAATGTAGATGTATACTTTTTAAAAATCCAGACATATCAATAACAAGGGTGACTAAGCCAAGCCATAAAAGGGTTAATGGGAAGCCAAAGAACAAGGAGACAAAAATAGAGATCAAACAATTCAGAGATTAACTTCATAACCAGAAAAACAGAAGGTAGAAACAGACCCCTCAGAAACTTAGGATGAGCTATGATTCACACAAGTGCAGGAAGCATCTTGGTTTTCTGGGATGCTACATTTACACAGAGTCACTAACTGTACACAGTATCACTAACCACTGGCATAGAGCAGCTGCTAGTTTGGTCTGGTTGTTTTATGGTAGAAACAGAGGCACTGCTACAGTCTTCAAGTTTGAGGCTGGAAGGAAATGGCCTTCTTTACCTGCCAAATGCTGTCTTGACCTGATGCTCGGACTTCTGCCTCTCCCCTCCTTGTACCAGGACACAGTGAGTGCATTTCCTTGGATTGTTCCCTTCTTTCAGCTGCCCCTCGGAAGGGCCATGACGAGTGGCTAAGGTGAGCAGGTTGGAAGATGCTTGTGTTTTGGGAATTTTGAAAGGAGCCGTGGTCTAAAGAAAAACACATAAGTGAATTACTCCAACATATGGAGTAATTCCATTCAGAGTTGCCAGGCTCATGGTGCAGAGGCTAGAGCAGAGACCCCAGACTGTGGAGGGCCTGGATTCAAATCTGGCTCCTCTACATCCAGTCTCTGTGACCCTGACCAGTTCATTTACACTAAGCCTGCTTCCTTTCTTCAGGGTAAACAGGATAATGAATGTAAAGCATGCAGCAAGTAAAGGACTTACACTCTGCCTGGCACACAGCAGGTGCTGATTAACTGTAGTTGTTCTCCCCTGAATTCTTTCCACAAGTATCTGTTAGACTAGCTCATGACCTAGCTTTCTACTCCTGAGAGCTCAGTTAAGCTACTGCCAAGCTAACTGCAGGGACCTTCCGTTGACACTAGCTCCCTGTACAAGCGCACACCCTAGATAGCAGCCCACAGAGTCAAGAGTGAGTAAGTTCCAGATCAGACTTCCCTGACAGGCCTGGTGACCTTCCCATCTCCTGGGGCCCTCCCACTATGCACCCCTTAAGACAAGACCCTCATAGAACTTACCAGACCCTGCTCTTTGGTTTGGAATGACCCATCCAGCCTCAGGCCAGAACCCCACAGCACTCTACCTGTGGCGTAATAGAGGCGTATGCCCAGGCCCTGTCTTTGTCTGTGCTCTAACTCAACTTCCCTGTGTGGCCCCTGGGTGCTTCTCCCAGGACCTGGGAATAATCAACTTCCCTATTTCAATTTCTCTTGTGGTCTGCTACTAGATCCAACTGACAATCCAGAACACAGTGCCCCAGTTAAGAAATGTTCATTTAGCAAAGTCGTAACATCCACATGAGGGCTGAATAAACATACCTTAGTAGGAGAGCCAATGATGGTTGGTAATGGAGTTCTGAAGAACCAGTCTGAGCTCCGCGGGGAGGACCCAGTGTGTTTGGTCGGGGAGGTCCCAAGACTGCCAGGCCGGCTGGGCTGGGGGGAGCAGCTGTAGCCAGCCCCAGCCTGGGATGGGCACACAGGGTCAGAGTGCTGTTTTCTGAGCTTCTGCTTGTTCTGGTAGATGTCGGTGAGGGTGGGGGCGCTCTGCAGTCTAGCGCCCAACAGGACAGGCTGTGGTGACTGGGCCTGTGGTACGGGAGAACCTACCAAGGACACAGAGGCAACGTTAACCCAAACAGAACAAGCACAGAGCAGAAATGGGGAGTCAAGAAGACACCTCTCAAATGAAAATTCTAACGAATGTCTTGTTTTCCATGAGATATTCTAAAAATTGTTTACCTGGCAAGACACAATTTTTTGGCTCCTTTACAAAACAGTGACAAGGGCATTGCTGTTGGTGTCCCAGGAGACAGAAGTTAATGACTGTGGGTCTGTCAGCTCTTTTTATCAACAGCAAACACATAACTTAATTAATGCAATGTCTGATTACCAACGAAGAAAATTAAAGAGTAAATGGCTAAAGCTAATGCAGACAACACAAATCTACACCGAACAAGATGGTTTCTACTCTTTATGTGAAGACACACATGTGTATTATCAATGAAATTATTCTCTCTTCTCATGTAGCAACTAAAAGAAACTCAAGCTAACCTAGAAAAAAACTCCTTATTCAAGAAAAGAATGTTGGCAAGAAAATTAGAAAGATAATTACTTTTCCTGGATTGTTTTTTTTTGTCTAAAAATAACAAGCATATGGATATTTGTCAGATTCATAAAATTCATTTGAAACCTAAAATATCCATCTTCTCTACAAAGAGAATACTCATAGACAGACTTCCTGCCTCTGAGGGGAACACTGGGAGACAAGGTCTCGAAGAATGGTTGGCTATGACCTGGGAACTCCCCTCCCAACCCTGCTGCTACTGACCTAACATCCATAAGCCGGGAGCTCCAGTTACAAATTCCTTGGAGCTTCTTGCAAACCAAACCACCACCACCAACATTAAAAACATACAAACCTTCTTGGTGGCTGATAACCATTATCTTCCCCAAAACAGACACCAGTAAATATGAGATACTGCTGCTGACCACTGTTAGCTTAATCTCATCCTAAATCTAGTATTTTAGTTTTTAGACCCGCATTCTGCCATACATGTGTGTATACATATACACATGTACCAACAAACAGTGACAAAATGTTATGATCTGGAGAAAGTTATTTGAGCTCTTTTTTTTTTTTTACTTTACAATACTGTATTGGTTTTGCCATACATCAACATGACTCCGCCACGGGTGTACACGTGTTCCCAATCCTGAACCCCCCTCCCACCTCCCTCCCCTTACCATCTCTCTGGGTTATCCCAGTGCACCAGCCCCTAGCATCCTGTATCCTGCATCAAACCTAGACTGGCGATTCATTTCTTACATGATAGTATACATGTTTCAATGCCATTCTCCCAAGTCATCCCACTCTCTCCCTCTCCCACAGAGTCCAAAAGACTGTTCTATACATCTGTGTCTCTTTTGCTGTCTTGCATACAGGGTTATTGTTACCATCTTTCTAAATTCCATATATATGTTGGTATACTGCATTGGTGTTTTTCTTTCTGGCTTACTTCACTCTGTATAATCAGCTCCAGTTTCATCCACCTCATTAGAACTGATTCAAATGTATTCTTTTTAAGGGAACATAAAATCTGCAACACTAAACCAAGAAAAGAGTTCTTTTCTATTAATGGAGCATTCCTTTAACTGCCCAGTGCCTCAAATGCACGTGTAAGATTTGACTTATCAGAGTGTGATTTACACATATCTTTTCAGACATACATATTTTACATAATAAAGCAAATAAACACCCACATTTCTTTTTTATATGATGCTAACTGGTAGCTCTTATTAAAACCAATAGTAATCAAAACCAATATTAAAACCAATATTAATCTAGATTGGTTTTCATTGTCTGTATGACAACAAGAATTTAGCCAAGTCATTAATTCCTAAGACGTGGTTTCATGAAAGAATTATATGCCCAGGAGACAACCAATCAGCAATGATGCACTAGAGGACATTAGACCAAGACAGGAGAGCACAGAAAATAGCTCATATAAATTCTATTGGTTTGCTAAGACTGGAAAAATCTAACTTGAACTCACTCATGCCAGAACTTAAACTATGAACACTGTGTGGACATCACCTACCTGATGAGTTCCTACTCCTGGATTCGTGGCCCTGAAGATGCCCACAGCAGCACTGACGGAACTGCTCAGGAATGGTGCCCACTGAGAGAAGGAAGGGGGAAAGGATGAAGAAATGGCTCAGAACTAGTAAAGGATGGAACAGGCAACAGGTGCACAGGCTGTATATTACAGCTGACAGAATTTAATTAGCAAAGATGTAGTTCAGCTCGTGCATGCTAAGTGGCCCGCATGCTGGGCTCACTGAGAATAGAGCCCTACTGAGCCTGCCTGGAGAGCAGAGTCCTGGGAGAGAGCCAGGCACACCCTCGATGCCACAGGGCATGCCTTCATGACAGAGAATGTGAAAAGCTGGTCCCAAGTGTCCAGCCCATGGAGCTGCTGGGGCCCAGTGGCTGGCCCTCTACCCACCATGTTCCTGCCAAGGTCACTCTTATGTTGCCCCAACTGTGACTGCATGGGTCACAGATCTTGATGGCATGGTGCCTGGGGATGCTCCTTCAGCATGGGTAACATCTTCTCAGGACTCACTATCATCAGAACTCCTGCCCACTCCTCTCCCTCCCTCACCCATGAGGGTCAGGCCAACAGGTGGTCTGAAGGGCACCTGCTGCCCCTGCTTCCTCCCTGATCTCCAGCAAGGTCTTCTCAGGCGCTCTCTAGAACATTCTCTGCATCTACCTCTGGGAAGCCAAACTAACCAGAGGGAGAGCCGGGGAAAGCTTCAGGGAGCTTCAGCAGACGAGAGACATGTGTCCACCAAAAAGAAGAGGCACTGACCTGGGCCTTGCCCCTAGAACCAGGAGAGCCTAAGGGTGACAGAGGGGACGAGGAAGGGCCACAGTTTTGTTTGAAGAATATTTTTCAAATAAAAATACTTTCAAAACCATTGCAACAGGGCAAGTAATGATGTAACCTATTGACAAAGTGTCACTGAGGTCGTGTTCTGTGACTGGGGCCCCTGGGCACTGCCGCAGTCTCTCGCTCTCCCTCCTGCTGAGGCGTCTCCCCCTGCCCTCTCAGTTTCCTCCAGCAGCTGTGATGGGGGGTGCCAGCCCTCCTCTTGGAAGTGTCTGTGTATGCTGGCCCTCCCTGTCCTGCTACCCCCACATTTCTGTTGGGTGGCTGTCTCTCTCAGACTCTGAAATCTCAGTTGCTCTGGCCTCTCCGATGTGTGTTCTCAAGTTGGAACATTTTCTCTGTCTCTCAGTTTTCCTGAAAATGTGGTCTGGGGTCTTTCTGTTGGGTTGGGATTTTCTGTTCTGTGGCCTCCCAGGGTGCCCTGGGGGTGGTTTCCAAGCTCCCCCTGCTGCTGTACATGGTGACCGGGAGAGGCAGGAGGAGCTACCGCCCCTGCCCCTGCAACAGGAGGCCTCTGGTGGACACAGCCTGGCACAGTTATGTACACCACTGCCTTGTAACCCTCTTAAATCCTAGTGCCAAAGCAGGGCAGGCATTATATATGCTTTAACCTAGGGCATCTTGTGTTTAGAGATGCTTTTTATCCATAAGATCCACAGATACTATCGTATTTCCAACAGTGCTCTGAATGGATTTACAGACCCTCAAGAAGGAGTGAGGCAGTGGATGGTTGGAGGGAGGGATATGGCTCCCTATCAGCTGGGACTCAAGGCCACCAAGAGCTGGGCTCCTAAGGGAGGGTCGTGTCACAGGTGTCATCATGAAAAAGGAGGGAAACAACTGCCACGTATTCTCCTTACCCAGAGGGGAAGGTGAGTAAGGCCTGGAAGAGCCAGTGGAGAGTCTTCGTCCTATGGCTGGAACCGCATCTGCCGGCGCTGGGGAGCAAGAGCCCGGACGGAGGAAGCCCAGAGGGCTGGTGTTAGACCTTCGTACCACTGCAGATCTGGGGAGAAATACAATTACTCCCTTGCTGGCAGCTTCCAGGACTTTATTTCCATCTTTTTTCCTAAAGCTTCCAAACAGTATGCCATGCAGTAGATTTTTTAAAGTATGGAGCAAGTTGTATGGAACAGACATCAAGTGTGTGAAACTACAGAGTGAGGTTTCCCTCACACCTTGGATCCCTCTACTTAATTTCCAACACTTCCTCAGTCCTAGTCAAAAGGTTACTGCTATGTTCACTTCTAATGTATCCTTCCAAACTTCCTTAATTCAAGTATGAATGTATCATGCATGTGTGCATGCATGCTAAGTCACTTCAGTCGCTTTTGCGACCCCAAGTACTGTAGCCAGCCAAACTCCTCTGTCCATGTGATTCTCCAGGCAAGAATACTAGAGTGGGTTGCCATGCCCTTCTCCAGGGGATCTTCCTGACGCAGGGATCAAACCCACATCTTGTGAGTCTCCTGCATTGGCTGCTGCTGCTGCTAAGTTACTTCAGTCGTGTCCGACTCTGTGCAACCCCACAGACAGCAGCCCACCAGGCTCCTCTGTCCCTGGGATTCTCCAGGCAAGAATACTGCAGTGGGTTGCCATTTCCTTCTCCAATGCATGTATGCATGCTAAGTCGCTTCAGTTGTGTCTGACTCTGTGTGACCCCATGGACAGCAGCCCACCAGGCTCCTCTGTCCACAGAATTCTCTAGGCAAGAGTACTGGAGTGGGTTGCCATTTCCTTTCCCCCTGCATTGGCAGGTGGGTTCTTTACCACTAGCACTGTATCACACTATATGAATTACCTGGCCAAGCTTAAACATCATTTAAATGGATCCACTACAAAATCATTCATCATTATTCAATTTCATACACCTCCAGCACACATCTATGTAAGAGAGTAGTCGGCTATGGAAAGCAACGAAACTTCAATAACAACAAGGACTTTAAAAGACAGGTAGAGGAACTCGGAAAGGGGTGAGGGCCCACCTACCGTGGAGAACCATGTAGATTTGTGCTGGAGCCAGCAGTGGAGGTGAGGTTCTGCTCTATGCGCTGATAGTTCCTCACCTGCGTGGGGACGGGAATAGGGGCAGCTGCGCTGTGCGGGGACACAGAGGGCTGGCACTGCCTGCAGACACGAGTCATGGAAAAGGAAAGAAATCGAGTGAAACCATTCTCCTTTCACTTGACCCACTGGTGATACTGAGAGAAAATTCTAGAAGAAGCCAAGTGATCACATCTGAATGTGAATAAGAAATGATCTTAAATATACATATATAGCCGGAAACATCACATCTGTCATTTCAAGAAGTCTCCTGGTTTGCACACACACACTGAGGAGGAAGACTTGCAACAAGAAGGGACTACACACCCCTCTACTGCAACAGGAAGGGCCCACAGCCGGCACGATGCAGCTTCATCTGCTTACCTTCTGTGACTTATTCCTTATGTGATCAAAAAGAAAAATACTTCTAGGAAACTACACTGGGTAAAAGAACAGGAAATTCAAGAGCAGAGATGCCTGGAATGTTTACAAAAGTTATGAGTGTAGTAAGCATTCTCAGGAACTGGGACTTCGATGAAGACTAAAAACATACTGTGTGACTCCCAGCACACAATTCATGTGAGATCCACACTGTGTAGCACAGCTGGTTTCTTTCCTTGCTTTTCACAATCTCAGATATGGCATGTCCTTACATGACTTTCAATCCAATCTACAACATATCTTAAAACATTGGGGGTGACACTAGGCCTTAAGAAAGAAGAGTGATATCTTTCTTTTGTCTTTCCTTAATTCTGAAAAAGCCAAAAAATCTCCCACTTTTGCCTAGTTACAATATTAGAGATAAAGAGATGATATATGTAGTTATTTAAATAAAAAATCAATGAAACTGATAAAACCTTGGTGATATTAACTAAGGATAAAAGAGAAAAGACTCAAAATCGTAAATGTAAGAAAGGTCATAACTAATGCCACCTTGAATATACAGATAAATCCTATAAATACACAACCTACCAAGACTGGATCACGAAGAAAGAAAACCTGAATAGACCTATTACTAGTAATGAGACTGAACCACTAACTGAAAACCTCCCAAAAGAGAAAAATCTAGGACCATATGGCTTCACTGGTGGATTCTATCAGTTAAAGACTTACCACACAACACTCAAACTCTTCCAAAAATTGAAGAGGGGGGAACACTTCCAAACTTACCCCATGAGTTCAGCATTACCCTAGTACAAAAGCCAGACATAGACATTATAGGAAAAGAAAACGACAGAATATCCCTGATGAAATTTGAAGTGAAAATCCTCAACAAAATACTAGCAAACCAAATTCAAGATCACATCAAAAGGATCAAACACAATGACCAAACAGGATTTACAGTACACCATAATTAACAGAACAAAGGACAAAAACCACACAATCATCACAACTGATGAAGCATTTGTCAACATCCAACACCCTTTCATGACAAAAACTACTAAATAAAATAGGAATAGAAGGAAATTACCTCAACAATAATAAAGGTATGTATGAAAAGCCCACAGCTAATAACATATTCAATGGTGAAAGACAGAAAGCCTTTCCTCTATGATCAGGGATGAGTTAAGAATGGCCTCTCTCAACAATTCTGTTCATTGTAGAATTCCTAGCCAGACCAATTAGGCAAGAAAATAAAAGACATTCAAACTGGAAAGGAAGAAATAAAATTATCTCTTCACAGATAGCATGATCGTAAATGTAGAAAACTAAAGATTTTACATGCAAGGAAAAAAAAAGACTCAGAACTAGTAAACTCAGCAAAGTTGCAGGATATAAAGTCAACACACAGAAAAATCAGTTGTATTTTCCATATATTAACAACATTTTTTATTTAAATAACATATATTTCAATTTTTTATTTTATTTATTAGTTTATTTCAGATTTTTTACTTAAATAACATATATTTCAATTAACAAAACTGAAACTGGACCCTTCTCTTATGCCACATACAAAAACCACCTAAAAACAGATTAAAGATCTAAACACAACAACATAATGTATAACCCATATGTCCATGTGGAGACCATATATGGAGACTATTGTAAAACAACGTGAATATACTTAATGCTGTTTTTGAACTCAAACTAAAAAATGGTTCAGACAGCAAATTCTCATGTTTTTTTTACTACAATTTAAAAAAATGTTTAAAGAAAGAAACCATTGTGAAACAAAATAAATTTTAGAATCAAGAATATAGAGTTCTGTAACTTTACTCACACACACACACAAAAATGAAAAAATGTTTAGTGAAACACATGTAAACATACCCTCCAAACACCAAGAACTCATTAGAAGCACGTCTGCCAGCCGTTCCCATTGGCATATCATCTGAAGAAAAAAAGAGAAAAACACAATCAGTTTTGCTAAACCACCTGCTTAAAAGTATTTATTGTTACAATTTGACTATTAGGAAACAATTTGATCACAATACAAATTTACCATTTGCTTACATTATGATTTTGCAACAATAAGCTAGTAGGGAACATTGCACCCAGCTGAACCCACAGGCTGCCAACATCACGTTTTTTCAAGGTAAACTGTCATGCTTATTGCCACAAGTATGTAATTCTCCACCATTTAATATGTGCAAAATCTGCGCTACTGTTTTTACCACGTTCCATTTCACATGTCACTGACAAAGGTTTTGGGTGTTGTTCTCCTAACCCCAACCTGCCATAAACACTGTGGCCTTTACTGAACTACTTTGCAGAGTGTGGTGACTTAAGAACATGTGTGTCACCTTCTAGTACAGCTGCCTGCCCCCGAGTCCAGTTCACTCTAACGCTGGAGCATCCCCACTCCTGGGTGACACTCTCCTGGGTCTTGCATGGGTGGCTGAACAAGATGTCATGAAGCTGGACCTCTTGGACACAGATGCCACAGGCAGTCTTCATGCTCAGATATCACCCATCTATGGGAACAGAGTGCAGCTCAGAACACAGGGTCTCTCATCCCTTATCACCTCTACACCCATCAGATCACACTGCCCTGTGTGACCTTTACGTGGCTGCAAAGGTATAATTCATATGTGCTGATGTGAAATAGCAGTGTTAACTAATAATATAAATTTAAAAAAATAATAAACTATGGTAACCTCAAAATACTCAAAAAGGAAAAAAAACTAATCACAGACCTCCCTTTGAATGGCCCTACATGGAACTGAGGAATATCAATACATTTATTTTTGTCCCTGCTCTCATGAAGCTTACACTCTAGTAGTGAAAAAAGGTTAATAGTAGAAGGGAGTGATAAGATGTATAACAGGAAAATAACTCAGGGTAAGGGGAGAAGGCAGTGGCACCCCACTCCAGTACTCTTGCCTGCAAAATCCTATGGATAGAGGAGCCTGGTAGGCTGCAGTCCATGGGGTCGCTAGAAGTCGGATACAATTGAGCGACTTCACTTTCACATTTCACTTTCATGCATTAGAGAAGGAAATGGCAACTCACTCCAGTGTTCTTGCCTGGAGAATCCCAGGGATAGGGGAGCCTGGTGGGCTGCCGTCTATGGGGTCGCATAGAGTAGGACACGACTGAAGTGACTTAGCAAGGGGATAAAGGGAGGGCCACAAAGAAGTCAGTTTTAAAGACAACAGTTGCCCAAGGGTAATGGAGAAAACAGGGCAGAGGGGACAGGTTAGAAGCTGGAGTTCACCTCTTCATTTTGTAGCTTTGAGTTTGGAATCATATATCACTGTGAAACAAAACTAAGAAGAAAAGAACAATCCCTAGAAATCAAAAATAAAATGAAGTGATGGAACCTAATCATGTATCAGCTCGGTACATAACCACCAGAGGGGAATCCTTTCAAGTGACTTTAAACTTGGAAATTTAATTGAACATCCCTAACAGCTGAGTCTTTGAGGGATTTGAGCATCCCCTCAAAAAGGAAGCTGTCTGAGACAATGACTCAGGCTGATGACCCAGTGTAGACTCACTGTCCATAAGATCTGCCACACATGAAGCTTTCAAATAACATCTTAATTGCTAATTCTAAATTATGAGCACATGACCATCACCAAACATTCAAAGAAAGAATCTAAATGAAGAATCTAAAAGAAATCTAAATGAAAGAATCTAAATGAAAAAGAATCTAAATCTAAATCTCTATAACAAACTGGAGGGAAAGAGGAAATAAACATTTTATAGGGAAAAGTTTAAAAATGTATATAATTAAGTGCGTTCAGAGATAAAACAGTGCATCTTGAAATAAGAATAACAATACTGAGAGGGAGATAAAAAGAACTTCTTAAAACCTTAAAAGATGAGAGCATAATAAGTGAAAAACCCAATAGAAGATTAATGAAATAAAATTCATATTTTATGGCAAGGCAAGAGAAAATTAAACAAAAGTTCTCTCTGTTCATTTGGGTCTCCTCCCTTCTTTTTAGTGGGTATTTTGCACCTGCATTAACCAGACCTCCTTGGGAAATAACCTTCCCTCTTAATCTTGTCAGGGGTCATCACAACTACCCACCACTGGCTTTTTGCATGCAGACCTGGATTGCGTAGCTAGCAACATGTCATTTGATGTACAGCCCCTATATAATTGTGCTTTGACCTGTAACAAGTAAAACAGTCCTTATTAACTTTTCATTGAGAAGAACACTAAGGAAACTTTCCTAAAAGTAGAGCAATACAACAAAAAGATGCAAAATCAGACAAAGAAGGTTAAGAAAATCAGGAGTATGCTCAGGTATATGTTACATTAGTACTGTTTAAGTTGTACAGATGTTTTAAATGTTTCCTTCAGAGACCTTCAGCTCCTGATTTCACATGTAAGGAGCTTGGAAGTCACCCTTCCACCTGACAAGTGAAGACTCTTTTTGGCTTGAGAGGAGACGGGAGGACCCTGGGTGAAGAGATGTCCCCAAGACTGTAGAAACAGGCAAACACAGAGAGGACTGGCTTCGCTGAGAAGGGACTCATCAACCAAAAAGACTGTGGAAACCAGAGCCAGGGCAGGAATACCTGAGTGAGAACTGACAACTTGCTGGACCCTCGAGGCAGACAGCTCTGAAAGCTGAAAACTCCAGGGAGACGTAGTCATCGGAGGAGCACAGGGCTGTCAGACTGACCTCTGGGAGCCCAGGCCGACTGCCACAGTAAATGTGGAGAAAGATACTTTCCTGCTTGGAGAGGGGGGAGGGGGCTTCTGTGGAACAAGGTCAGTCCTCAAGGGACATGTACTAACCCCCGAGTTCACCAGCTGGGGCTGAACTCAGAGCCTCAATGACCTGGAGATGGGGAACCCCCAACTCCAGGCCCCTCCAGCCACCCTGTCCCACCTCAGACAAGAGAAGAAATGTGAAATAGCTCTGAAGTTCACAGGCCAAAGGCTCAGGCTCCATGCAAGTGTGTGAAAGTCACTCAGTCATGTCCAATTCTGCACTCCATGAAAGGCAGAGCCTTAACAGCAAGGCTGCCTCCTCCTCACCACATCATTAACGACCACAGCTCTAATGGCCTGTGGATAGCGCTTACCTACCCCATCTCAGCCCTCGATGGTCAGATGCAGCTATCTAGACACAAGTACAAGGCACATCAAAGGCAAAAAAAAAAAAAAAAAACACTCCCAAGAGGCAGAGCATCAGAACCAGACACAGTGGGGATGCTGGGATTCCCAGATCTGGAATTTAAAACGATGATGATTACCATGTGTGTGTGCTCTCAGTCGTGTCCGACTCTTTGTGACCATAGGCACTGTGGCCCACCAGATTCCTCTGTCCATGGCATTTCCATGGCAAGAATACTGGAGTGGGCTGCCATTTCCTTCTCCAAATGATTAATATACTAAGGGCTCTAACGGAAAAAGCAGATAGCACACAGAACACATGGGGAATATAAGCAGAGATGGAAATCCTAAGAAAGAACCAAGAAGAAATGCTAGAGATAAAAAACACTGTAACAGGAATGAACAACGTCTCTGGGAGGCTTATTAGTAGACTGGGCATGTTTGAGAAAAGGATCTCTGAGCCAGAGGATTATTTCAACAAAATCCTTGAAAACCAAAAAATAAAGACTTGGGAAAAAAAAAAGAACAGAAAATCCAAGGTCTGTGGGACAACTACAAAAAGGTGTTAACATGTGCAGAATGGTGATTCCAGAAGGAGAAGAAAGAGAGGAACAGAAGGAACTATCTGAAAAATGAGAATTTCCCCAGATTAATGTCAGTCATCAAGCCCCAGATCCAGGAAGCTCAGAGAACACTCAGGAGGGTAAATGCCCCAAACAACTACACACTGGTGTGTCATTTGCAAATTCTAGAAAATCAAAAATAAAGAAAAAGTTTTGAAAGAAGCCAGAGGAGAGAAACACCTACAGAGAAATAAAGATAGAACTACCCAGACTTCTCCGAAACCTCGCAAACCGAAAGAGAGTGGAACCTAATACTTAAGGTGTTGAGAGAAATAAACTACCAACTTAGGATTTCATACCCTGCAAAATTACTCTCCAAAATGAAGGAGAAATAAAGACTCTCAGACTAGCAAAAATTGAGGGGACTTGTTGCCAGTAGATCTGCCTTGCAAGAAGTTCTTCAGAAGAAAAATAATATAGATCAGAAAACTGAACCTACACAAAGTAAGGAAGAGCACCAAAGAAGGAATAAGTGAAAGTAAAACAAAAACTTTTATTTTGATTATTCTTAACTGATCTAATAGGTAACAGTTTGTTCAACAGCAACGATGTACTCAGTTATGTATGCTTCCCCCCATGCCCTATGTGTGTGTGTAGTGTGTGTGGTGTGTGTGTGTGTGTGTATACGCTTGTGTATGCTTATATATAAGTGTAATTAATGACAACAAAGATACAGGGAGGAAGGAATTAGGGTTATTTTGTTATTATAAGTACCCACAATATTCATGAATGGTATGGTATATTTCAAAATGGACTTGGATTAGTTACACATGTATACTGCAAATCTAAGACAAACCAACCACTCAAAAAAATAAAAAAGAAGTATAACTGATATGCCAAGAAAGGAAAGAAAATAGAACCTTAATAAATGGTCAATTAAAACCCCAAAAGGTAGAAAAAGAGTAGAAGATAAACAGGAAGGCATATCAAGGACAACAATAGAAAACAGTAATGAATGTGGTAGGCACTAATCCAGGTATATCATCAATAATCACTTTTAACATCAATGGTTGCACAGGTAGAAGACAGAGGTTTCAAAGAAGACATACGGGTGGGCAACAGGTACATGAAAAGGTGCTCAACGTGGCTAATTATCAGAGAAATGCAAATCAAAACGACAATGAGGTAATCATCTCACGCCAGTCTGAAATGCTCCTATCACAAAGAGTACACATCATAAATGCTGGAGAGGGTGTGGGAGAAAGGAACCCTCCTACACTCTACACTGTAAAGATCCTGTCACTGAACACATCTTAGAGAATCAACACAATTCCAATCAAAATCCCCAAATGGCTTTTTTGTAGCATTTTCAAGTCAAAATTAAACTACATGGGGGGAAAGGGGCTGAGAATAGCCTGGGTGATTCCACAGAATTCTTGGGTGCCCCCTGACCTTCACCTCTGACCCCATATCACACACACACAATGAAACAAATCCTTTATATAAGTCTGATAGGGCAAGTCTGGGATTGCATATCAGTGAGGAAAGGACAGAACATTTGATAAATAATCCTGAGGTAACTGATAGAACGCTTATCATCTACACAAATTAGTTCCAGGTAAAGTTAAATATGGAAAAAATAATGAAAATCTCTAGAAGGCACCATGGTACTACTGGGGCAGCATGACAGGACACTGCTGCTAGTAGCTATAGGCTACAACTTGCTTGTACCAACATTTTACAGAGCTGAAGCTGTACATATCTACAGCTACCTGGAGGCAAGTTTAGCACATGACATCTGTTACCACACATTCTAACAGTAAAAAGATGGAAATGATCCAAGTCACTGTCAGTAGGGAGATGGATAAACTGTGGTTCAGTTGTACTATTAATATAAAATTCGTAAGTTAAAATGAACTAGATACATACCTAGCTATATATGTAGATACACATCAAAAATAGGAATAAAAAAGCAAACCATAGAAACAAATATCCTATGTAACATTTACTTAAAACTATAATATCACCAAAATACTATATTTTTTAGATATAAGCATATTAGAATTAAAATATAAATCAAGAAGAATATATCTCTGGCAAGATTAGAATGAGGCCAGGTGCTCTGGATGTACCTACAGCATTGTATACCTTTAAAATGACATCTAAAACATCCATGGCAAATGGTGACATAAAGAAAATTAGCATGGTGGACAATTTGAGTATCTGCTGTATTATTTGGTTTGAAATATTTCACAATTTAAAACTCTTCATTATTTTTTCAGTAGGCTATAACTACCACACAGGATGATTTTTAAAGGCAACTCGCAGCTCTCGGTGCTCTGCTCAGAACCTGCCACCTGCTATTACGTGCTGTGCATGATTCCCCTGCCCCAGCCAAGCAGCCCTAAAGTGTGTCGTCTGAGGTCGCAGCCTTCATGACAGCTAGCAAAGGGCTAATGTAAGCAGCTATTAAATATGAATTTGACAAACATCCTGAGACCTCCTGACACAGACTTCTCCAGCTTCCTACATATGCACACAGTCAACCTGATACTATTCAATCATTAAAGTCTTCAAGTTTCCAGCTCTTCTGATCCTATTCCTCTGCAACCAAACCCTGGTTCCTTTTTTATCTAACTTCTCTTCTCGTAGGTCTCCCAGTGCCCTGCACTACTCCACAGAATCCTGGCTTGGATTCAAGCAGCCTGGATTCTGCTTCCTTTATAAAACATCCTTCCTGTATGTTTATGAAGCTCATTCCTGAACTCTGGCCAGCATCTCCTGAAGCAAAGCCAGACTGTTTGTAAGACCCTTTACTCTCAGATTTTTTTCCAAAAGAGGTCTTCCTTTAGATCCTTTCTTTAATTTCTCTCATTCTGCTGGCTTCTCCACTCCTTTATGTTTGGATACAGAATTTGAGGTCATTTCCTGCCAAGTTTTTATCTACCTTCAGAATACAAGGTTACCATCACAGGAACGTATGCATATAGTTCTGGGAATTCCATCAACTAAATAAAATGTCCATTTGGAAAGGTGTCCTACACACAAGAGCGTGACATAAAGGTTAAAAAATGCTAGTCTAGTAAATTCAGAAATACAATGTGTACAAGCAGAAAAGATTCTCACATGAGTGGTCTGACGAGATGTGTGGAACCAAAACAAAGTCATCCGTGTCACAAGAAGAGTTCTTGCTACTAGTACTGGCAGAATCTTTGGACACCTGGAGATAGTTGGGAGGACCCAATGGTGGGGAGGATAAGTTTTCTTCCTGAATATGCTGCATATCTGGAAGGGACTAAAATTAACAACATAAAATTAAAAGTGGCCTCAATAAAATGCAAATCAGAACAGCCATTAGACTAAGGAATATTTTTTTCATGAAAGTGGCACTGAGTTCAATTCCATTGAAGATTTTAAAAATCTCTTTGGAAAACCTTTCCCTTAGAAGCACAGTTTAAGGTGTGTTTGCATAACACCATCTAAAATGTTTCCCAAAAGTCATACTTAAAACACAGTACACCTCTTATCACATGCACAGGTCTGCCTCCCCTGAAAGGTCTGCTGTGAATCTGTATCATGTCCCATCCCTGCTTCAGCTCATGGCCTAGCAAAGCAGATACTCAATACCTGCTTACCTAATGACTAAATCAAAATGTCCAGGGACTTGAATGACCTTCTGCACACAGTTTTCAATCTCCAATGAAGAAAAATCATAAAAGGGAAAGCAAGAGACTATGTTATACAGAAAAGGAACTAAATCAGTAAGGATAACTGTATAAGCACAGGGAATTTCTGGCACTTCCAGAAAGAAAGATTTAGAAATCCTTACAGGTGTGATGTGTTCCTTTTGTTTTCTTTTTTGTCAGGGGAAGGAGTTGATTTGTGGAAGATAGAACCATAAGGGATTTGTGGAAGATAGGACTGTAAGGGAAGAAAAGCATATGAATATATTGAATAGATCCTTGGGCATAAGTAGCTATATACATCTTGGCACTTGCCTAGTTCAAGGACAGTAGTCACAACCTTAATTGAATATCTACATCATACAACAGTCTCCTAAACCAATATGAACTTCATAACTTATTGTGTTAGGTCCCCATTACCCTGTTTAACCTTTGTTTCTATTTAAGAAAAATACTACAAAATGCTCTGTAAAGCCCAGTTTTTAAACTGCTACTATTCCTTTGACTGTCACTGCACAGTGAAACCAGTCTCAAATCTCCTTATCACTTCTCAGGGTGTGTGTGTGACATACAGATATAAATTCTCCTTATTGCTTTTTGAAGAGCACTTATGCTTCAAGGTTATAAACAGAGTGGAAGCTGGAGGGAGTAACATTACAAAGCACTCACCACGGGCTCGACACTGAGCTTGGCACTGGGCCCTGTTAAGAGCTTTCCATGTATTATCTAACTCCAGCCCTATTCTGAAATCCATTTCATACATAAACAAACAAAACTCAGAAGAGAGAACAGGTGAGGTGGGCCAGGTTCTAAGCACCTAACTCCACCAATTCTTCCCTGTGCTCTTGCTCCCCCCAAGCAGGGACTCTCTCAATGTCTCCCTTTGCTATTTATAAAATTACCTTCATCCACAGCCACCTGGGTGGACAAGATGCTTCTCAGGTTCAAAGGTCATCTTCCACTAATTCTCTTCCCTCTTCAAGGACCCTGTTCAACTCCCCTCTGCTTTCCCCTCTGAACACAAACATGTTTAATTTCTGCACATCTCAAATCCATATAACTCTCTCAATTACCATCTTATCTCCCTTCTTCATTTAACAATGTTTCTTGAAATTTTAGTTTTCACTGACTTAAATTCCTCACCTCCAAAGTATCACTTGCTGCTGCTGCTAAGTCCTTCAGTTGTGTCCGACTCTGTGTGACCCCAAAGATGGCAGCCCACCAGGCTCCTCCGTCCCCAGGATTCTCCAGACAAGAACACTGGAGCAGGCTGCCATTTCTTTCTCCAATGCATGAAAGTGAAAGTGAAGTCGCTCAGTCGTATCCGCCTCTTTGCGACCCCATGGACTATAGCCTACCAGGCTCCTCTGTCCATGGGATTTTCCAGGCAAAAGTACTGGAGTGGGTTGCCATTTCCTTCCCCAAAAGTACCGCTTAACTCACCATAAGCCTCTTTCTGCCTTCAACCCTCCAATGAAACAGCCTTTACTAAGCTTCCCAGTGATTCCACTGCCAGGTCTGTGGACCCTCCGCTACTCGTACTTCAGGTACTGGACTCTGCTTCCCAGACACTGGGCCCCCAGCCCTCCATTCAGGGACCCTGCTCTCCGCTTCCCCTTCTACTTCTCAGTCTCTTGTGCCCCTCTAAGGAGACTAGTGGAGTATGAGTTTCTCCAGTGCCACCCTGGCCTCCAACCCTCACAGTTTATACCCACCTGGGGCCCACTGTCACCTTCCTACATCAACTACCCCTGCAGAGTGCTGACTCCCGAGCTCAGACCTGCCCCTGGGCCTGCACATCACAGTGCATCGTCCTTGTGCTCCCCCGCTAAGTGGCTCCATCAACTCACACCACTCAGGGCCCATTGAGACCTTCCTCTTCCTTATGTCCCAAATTCAAGCAATCTCTAAGCACTGCAGACTCCTCATCCTGCTCTTTCTGGCCCCTTGTCCTCCCCTTTCCTACTGCTGACTTAGTTCAGGCTCTCATTTTCAAAAACAAACAAAGCAAACCCAAAAAACAAACCAAAAACAGTACAATGGTTACAGGCTGTTCTCTTTGCTCTAGGAGAGAGGCCTCTCTTCTGATCTTCCATTCAATCCCCTACCTGCTTACAGAGGAATTTATTTGCTAAAACACACAGTGGATCAGGTCACCCTCCACTGAAAGCCACTCAAATGGCTCAGCACACACAGCCACTCTGCTCACAGCTCAGATTCTGCCAGGATGAAGACTGCCCCACCCCGGCTCCACTCACCACCCCCAGCACATCACCTTGTTCTCTGTACCCTCAGGCTGGGCCATGAGAGGAGTCTGTCCCATAGCACTTCCTGCAACGCCAGAGGGTTCAGCTCTGTACAGGGCGGCGGCCATCAGTTATAGCTGGCTATGAACATGTGACATTTGGCCAGGGAGACTACCGAGTTGAATCTGCAATTCACTTAATTCTAGCAAACATATGTGGTCATGGTAGGCTATAGATTGCTGCAACAGGTCATGGTTCCACGGGGATTCCTCTGCTTACGTTACTGCTTTTAGAAATTCAAAACTCAGCTCAATGTCTCTGCCAAGGGTCTCTGCAAGCTCTCAGTCTGATTTCATGGCCTCATCCCCAGTCCCACAGGCAACAAGAGGCGTGAGGCATCTGCCTCCCACAGGCCGTTCCACCGGCTTCTCCTCCACACAACCAAACCCAGAGATGCTCAACAAACCCACCTGCCCTGTCACTGGTATCAACCAAAACTTCACACAAAATGGGCATTAAATACATATAATTAAAAGAGTAGATATTCAAGAGGTATTATCTACATAGCATTTGGCCTATAGCCAGTATCAGATCTAACAGAATTATCTGAATTTTTTTGTTACACAGTTTTTGTTTTTCACCTTTCAAAGGCTTCTCTGGAGTAAAGTAGCAGCTGGGTTATTTTGGGAGAATGTAAAGAACAGATCGTCACATGGGCATGCCTGCCTGCATCCCCCTCAGTACAGGAGTTTAGACCAGCCCCAGGAGGGAAGGAGTGCATGCAGGATGTCACCTCACTGTTGCAGATTATGTTGACACAAGGCCTGTCAGATCACCCCACTTTCTAATCTCTAATTGGAAATCATACAGAAACATTTCTGCTCTCCTTTTATTTCCAGATATGTTACTTTCACTTCAAACATGAGCTCTTCATAAAGGCCTTCTAAAAAAGGTTTTTCCACCAAAGTTCTGGGCTTCCCAGGTGGTGCTAGTGGTAATGAACCCATCCGCTAATGCAGGAGACATAAGAAACTCAATTCATGGGTTCAATGTAGGAGACATAAGAGACTCAATCCCTGGGTCGGGAAGATCCCTGGAGGAAGGCATGGTAACCCACTCCAGCATCCTTGCCTGGAGAATTCCATGGACAGAAGAGCCTGGCAGGCTACAGTCCACAGGGCTGCAAAAAGTCAGATGTGACTGAAGCGACTTGGCCTGCACACACAAAGTTCTGAGCATCTATAATAACTACGCCTCCCCTCCCCGCCACGTCCTCTCCCTGGTCCTATGAGCACTTATGCTCTTCCAGCACCCCAAGCACTCCTCTTTTGCTCTCCCTTTCAACACATCTCATCCAACAAAAACCCAACACACACTGTCCTGTCAAAGCACTTTTCCACTGCGATCCCCTGGTGACCCCTTCTCAGTCTCCTCCCATGGTTGTCCAACCACCCCACAGGCCTCCCCACACCCAGGTCCTCGCCTCCCCTCCCCTCTACAGCACACACTGTGCTCTCCACACCCTGTGTCACCTTGTATCATGTACATGTTCCATCATGGCAGCTACAGTCATCATGTACCCACCACGTACCGCCACCCACCCTGCAACCAGAGGGTAACCAGGCCTATGTTACGGATGAGGAGCTGACCTGGCCAGCAGGTTACAGGGGCAAGCGGCAGGGCCAGACACAGTCTGCAGTCTCTCCCTGACAGTGCACTTCCTCAAACTCTTCCCACTCACTCCAGATTCAGTGTTTTTCTTTATTCCAGACTGAAACAGGAAATATACAACACTTTTTTTCCCTCTTAGTCTTTAAATCCATGGGAATATAACGTAAATCTTCTTAGCCCTTTGCCTTTCTATTTGGTCTGAGTCGGCAGGCTGTGCAGAAGGGCTCTGTCAGTATTAGGGCTCAGTCATGTGCCACAGGCTGCTCCAGCCTCTGCCTTCACCAGGGGCCATAGGGTCTCCCTGGAAAACAGGAATAACAGCACCGCCACTGCCTGAGTATTACCATGTGCCGAGCAGTGTGGTCAGTGCTTTTCCTCTTTATCCTTAAAAATGCCATGAAGCATGTAACTTATGCTCACTTTACTTAGGCTCAGAGAGACTGAGTCACCTGTCACAGGCAACATGGCAAGTCATGAATGTGGACATGTCCAAGCCCAGACTCTTGAGCAACAGGCTGCTAACCCCCAGCCAGCTTCCTGTGCAGCTCCCCAGCCCCACTGCCAGCAGAAGGCAAGAAATGCATGTCTGCAGGCCAATCTGAAAAATGCCCGCAGAGGCTGACACAATGGCCTCTGGACTTTGACTTGTGAAAAGTTTCAAGGTCATAACTCTCTCAGGCAGCAAGAGAGATGTAGGGGAAAGTCCAGGAAAACACAGAAGAGGGAAAGGCAAGACCTGGAGGAGCAGAGCAGGAGGAAGGCATTCTCAGGACCAGGAAGAAGCACTGAGTCTGGAGGGAGGGGGCTGTAGGAGAGCAGCTCACAGGGCCTGTTGCCATGACGATGGGGTCTCAGGCCCAAAGGGCACTCCTCTACCACTGGAGTTCTGTGTGCACTAACTCTCCAGACTGATGTTAACGGCGTTCATAAAATAATACAAAGCTACCTATCTACCTGTCACAGTGAAACCCTTCCCAAACTTACTGAGCATGAGAAGGGGAGAGCACTGTGTTCCTGGTTCAGAGGAAGGCAGCCCTGAGAGGTACCATGTTCTGCTGAAGTGTGCACCTAAATAGGTAGGGACAGATTCCAACCGAGATCCTGAGCAACAGGGCTTCCTGCTCAGGCCTCAGCCACGCTAGGAAACTCCGTACACAAAGAGAACACCCATAACACATCTGCAGCTCTGTGAGCAGATGCACCAGCAGAGACTCTACAGTCACTTCTAAAAACCCCAGGACTCACTGGTGGAGAGGCAAAACGACAGGACGGAGAGCTGCCACAGGAGCCTCCAGAGGCAGAGCCGGCATACATGGGCACTGGGACTGGGCAGGCTGGGGAGAAACACAGGGAAGAGAGGCCATTGAGTGTAATTACGTGAGTCGTCCACTAGAAAACCCACCACAACTGCCACAGCTTCGTGTTGACCAGAAATTCACATCCACATACTCCCATGGATGAAACTAACAACACAGCAATTACTGAACTATTTCAACTTGGATGTAGAAGGAAAAATAGAACTGTAACTAAATAAACACAACTATAGGTATTTAAGAAAAGCCCAATGAAATCTTGAGAAGCACATAAAAGATTAATTTTGTGATACCAAATACTAATTTTTCCTTATGGTTGCATTTACTTGTTTAGTAAAAATGTAAAAAGTGGGTACTCACATTTTTTTACTGGAACTTGCTCAAGGAAAGGATGGCTGAAAAATGCTTCTGTAATGAAAATGAGAATGCAATCTTTAAACTGACATTGATTTTGGCAGATGGGTTGATCTATGTCAACACAGTACCCTTGAAATCATATATATTACTGTTGTTGTTGTTTAGTTGCTAAGTCACGTCCAACTCTCTTTTGCAACCCCATAGACCCCGCCAGGCTCCTCTGTCCATAAGATTTCTCAGGCAAGAACACTAGGATGGATTGCCATTGCCTTCTCCAGGGGATCTTCCTAACCCAGGGATCGAACCCAGGTCTCCCATATTAGCAGGCAGATTCTTTACCACTGAGCCACCAAGGAAGCTCATAATTATTATTACTTTCTTTATACAGACACAATTTCCTTTCAATGTAACAGCATGTTATTTTTATAGCACAGAGTGGGCAAGGAGAATAACACAGCGTGGAAGTTGGCCGGGTAATACAAGATCAGGAGTGAGATTAATTCAGGTTTAGTCTAAATGACCTCACTCTCTGAAGCACTCAGCTCACAGCCTCAGTAAATGTTCTCAATAGGAAGTAGTTCTAACAATTTCTGTATAGAGGGTAAGATGAAATAATCTGGATGTATCTTTTCTGAAACTTCTATAAAAACTGAAATTAAACTTTAGTTCATGCAATTGGTAAATATTTCTATCTTTCAGGAAAGAAATTAAATGAACATTGTCCAGTAACCATGAGAAAAATGGGCCAATATGACCCTGTGGACTGTAGTCCACCAGGCTCCTCCATCCATGAGATTCTCCAGGCAAGAGTACTGGAGTGCGTTGCCATTTCCTTCTCCAGGGGATCTTCCCGACCCAGGGATCAAACCCAGGTTTCCCGCATTGCAGGCAGACGCTCTGAGCCACCAGGGAAGCCCTCAACATCAGTTCAGTTCAGTTCAGTCGCGCAGTCGTGTCCGACTCTTTGTGACCCCATGAATCGCAGTGCGCCAGGCCTCCCTGTCCATCACCAACTCCCGGAGTTCACTCAGACTCACGTCCATTGAGTCCGTGATGCCATCCAGCCATCTCATCCTCGGTCGTCCCTTTCTCCTCCTGCCCCCAATCCCTCCCAGCATCAGGGTCTTTTCCAATGAGTCAACTCTTCGCATAAGGTGCCCAAAGTACTGGAGCTTCAGTTTTAGCATCATTCCTTCCAAAGAAATCCCAGGGTTGATCTCCTTCAGAATGGACTGGTTGGATCTCCTTGCAGTCCAAGGGACTCTCAAGAGTCTTCTCCAACACCACAGTTCAAAAGCATCAATTCTTCTGCGCTCAGCCTTCTTCACAGTCCAACTCTCACATCCATACATGACCACAGGAAAAACCATAGCCTTGACTAGACGGACCTTAGTCGGCAAAGTAATGTCTCTGCTTTTGAATATACTATCTAGGTTGGTCATAACTTTTCTTCCAAGGAGTAAGCGCCTTTTAATTTCATGGCTGCAGTCACCATCTGCAGTGATTTTGGAGCCCAAAAAAACAAAGTCTGACACTGTTTCTACTGTTTCCCCATCTATTTCCCATGAAGTGATGGGGCCAGATGCCATGATCTTCGTTTTCTGAATGTTGAGCTTTAAGCCAACTTTTCCACTCTCCTCTTTCACTTTCAACAAGAGGCTTTTTAGCTCCTCCTCACTTTCTGCCATAAGGGTGGTGTCATCTGCATATCTGAGATTATTATATTTCTCCCAGCAATCTTGATTCCAGCTTGTGTTTCTTCCAGTCCAGCATTTCTCATGATGTACTCTGCATATAAGTTAAATAAGCAGGGTGACAATATACAGCCTTGACGTACTCCTTTTCCTATTTGGAACCAGTCTGTTGTTCCATGTCCAGTTCTAACTGTTGCTTCCTGACCTGCATACAGATTTCTCAAGAGGCAGGTCAGGTGGTCTGGTATTCCCATCTCTTTCAGAATTTTCCACAGTTTACTGTGATCCACACAGTCAAAGGCTTTGGCATAGTCAATAAAGCAGAAATAGATGTTTTTCTGGAACTCTCTTGCTTTTTCCATGATCCAGCGGATGTTGGCAATTTGATCTCTGGTTCCTCTGCCTTTTCTAAAACCAGCTTGAACATCAGGGAGTTCACGGTTCACATATTGCTGAAGTCTGGCTTGGAGAATTTTGAGCATTACTTTACTAGCATGTGAGATGAGTGCAATTGTGCGGTAGTTGGAGCATTCTTTGGCATTGCCTTTCTTTGGAATTGGGATGAAAACTGACCTTTTCCAGTCCTGTGGCCACTGCTGAGTTTTCCAGATTTGCTGGCAAATTGAGTGCAGCACTTTCACAGCATCATCTTTCAGGATTTGAAACAGCTCAACGGGAATTCCATCACCTCCACTAGCTTTGTTCGTAGTGATGCTTTCTAAGGCCCACTTGACTTCACATTCCAAGATGTCTGGCTCTAGATTAGTCAACACATCATCATGATTATCTGGGTCATGAAGATCTTTTTTGTACAGTTCTTCCGTGTATTCTTGCCACCTCTTCTTAATATCTTCTGCTTCTGTTAGGTCCAGACCATTTCTGTCCTTTATCGAGCCCATCCTTGCATGAAATGTTCTCTTGGTATCTCTAATTTTCTTGAAGAGATCTCTAGTCTTTCCCATTCTGTTCTTTTCCTCTATTTCTTTACATTGATTGCTGAAGAAGGCTTTCTTATCTCTTCTTGCTATTCTTTGGAACTCTGCATTCAGTGCTTATATCTTTCCTTTTCTCCTTTGCTTTTTGCTTCTCTTCTTTTCACAGCTATTTGTAAGGCCTCCCCAGACAGCCATTTTGCCTTTTTGCATTTCTTTTCCATGGGGATGGTCTTGATCCCTATCTCCTGTACAATGTCACGAACCTCATTCCATAGTTCATCAGGCACTCTATCTATCAGATCTAGACCTTTAAATCTATTCCTCACTTCCACTGTATAATCATAAGGGATTTGATTTAGGTCATACCTGAATGGTCTAGTGGTGTTGCCCACTTTCTTCAATTTAAGTCTGAATTTGGCAATCAGGAGTTCATGATCTGAGCCACAGTCAGCTCCCGGTCTTGTCTTTGTTGACTGTATAGAGCTTCTCCATCTTTGGCTGCAAAGAATATAATCAATCTGATTTCGGTGTTGACCATCTGGTGATGTCCATGTGTAGAGTCTTCTCTTGTGTTGTTGGAAGAGGGTGTTTGCTATGACCAGTGCATTTTCTTGGCAAAACTCTATTAGTCTTTGGCCTGCTTCATTCCGCATTCCAAGGCCAAATTTGCCTGTTACTCCAGGTGTTTCTTGACTTCCTACTTTTGCATTCCAGTCCCCTATAATGAAAAGGACATCTTTTTTGGGTATTAGTTCTAAAAGATCTTGTAGGTCTTCATAAAACCGTTCAACTTCAGCTTCTTCAGCATTACTGGTTGGGGCATAGATTTGGATAATTGTGATATTGAATGGTTTGCCTTGGAGACGAACAGAGATCATTCTGTCATTTTTGAGATTGCATCCAAGTACTGCATTTCGGACTCTTTTGTTGACCATGATGGCTACTCCATTTCTTCTGAGGGATTCCTGCCCACAGTAGTAGATATAATAGTCATCTGAGTTAAATTCACCCATTCCAGTCCATTTTAGTTCGCTGATTCCTAGAATGTCGACGTTCACCCTTGCCATCTCTTGTTTGACCACTTCCAATTTGCCTTGATTCATGGACCTGACATTCCAGGTTCCTATGCAATACTGTCTTTACAGCATCGGATCTTGCTTCTATCACCAGTCACATCCATAACTGGGGATTGTTTTTGCTTTGGCTCTATCCCTTCATTCTGTCTGGAGTTATTTCTCCACTGATCTCCAGTAGCATATTGGGCACCTATTGACCTGGGGAGTTTCTCTTTTGCTATCCTATCATTTTGCCTTTTCATACTGTTCATGGGGTTCTCAAGGCAAGAATACTGAAGTGGCTTGCCATTCCCTTCTTCAGTGGACCACATTCTGTCAGACCTCTCCACCATGACCCTCCCATCTTGGGTTGCCCTGCAGGCATGGCTTGGTTTCATTGAGTCAGACAAGGGTGTGGTCCTAGTGTGATTAGATTGACTAGTTTTCTGTGAGTATGGTTTCAGTGTGTCTGCCCTCTGATTCCCTCCCGCAACACCCACCATCTTATTTGGGTTTCACTTACCTTGAGCGTGGGGTATCTCTTCACGACTGCTCCAGCAGAGCCACTGCACCTTACCTTTGACGAGGGGTATCTCCTCACCGCCACCGTTCCCGACCCTCAACGTAGGATAGCTCCTCTAGGCCCTCCTGGGCCCGCCCAGCCACCACTCCTCGGGTTTCTCCTCCAGGCCGCCGGCCCTGGCCTCGGGCGTGGGTGGCTTGTCTCAGCTGCCGCTCCTGGCCTCGGGGGCGAGGTGGCTTCTCCTGGCGATGTCGGTAGCTCTCGGCCGCGCTCAAGTGCGGCTTGAGCCTCCGCCGCCCGTGCTCAAGTGCGGCTTGAGCCTCCGCCGCCCGCAGAAGATATTAAGAACAGGTGGCAAGAATACACGGAAGAACTGTACAAAAAAGATCTTCATGACCCAGATAATCATGATGATGTGTTGACTAATCTAGAGCCAGACATCTTGGAATGTGAAGTCAAGTGGGCCTTAGAAAGCATCACGACGAACAAAGCTAGTGGAGGTGATGGAATTCCCGTTGAGCTGTTTCAAATCCTGAAAGATGATGCTGTGAAAGTGCTGCACTCAATATGCCAGCAAATTGGAAAACTCAGCAGTGGCCACAGGACTGGAAAAGGTCAGTTTTCATTCCAATCCCAAAGAAAGGCAATGCCAAAGAATGCTCAAACTACCGCACAAATGTACTCATCTCACATGCTAGTAAAGTAATGCTCAAAGTTCTACAAGCCAGGCTTCAGCAATACATAAGCCATGAACTTCCAGATGTTCAAGCTGGTTTTAGAAAAGGCAGAGGAACCAGAGATCAAATTGCCAACACCTTTTGGATCATCAAAAAAGCAAGAGAGTTCCAGAGAAACATCAATTTCTGCTTTATTGACTATGCCAAAGCCTTTGACTCTGTGGATCATACAAACTGTGGAAAATTCTGAAAGAGATGGGAATACCAGACCACCTGACCTGCCTCTTTAGAAATCTGTATGCAGATCAGGAAGCAACAGTTAGAACTGGACATGAAAAAACAGAATGGTTCCAAATTGGGAAAGGAATATGTCAAGGCTGTATATTGTCACTCTACTTATTTAACTTATATGCAGAATACATCATGAGAAAAGCTGGGCTGGAAGCACAAGGAAGCACAAGCTAGAATCAAGATTGCTGGGAGAAATATCAATAACCTCAGATATGCAGATGATACCACACTTATGGCAGAAAGTAAAGAACTAAAGAGCCTCTTGATGAAAGTAAAAGAGGAGAGTGAGAAAGTTGGCTTAAAGCTCAACATTCAGAAAACAAAGATCATGGCATCTGGCCCCATCACTTCATGGCAAATAGATGGGGAAACAGTGGCTGACTTTATTTTTGGGGGCTCCAAAATCACTGCAGATGGTGATTGCAGCCATGAAATTAAAAGATGTTTACCCCTTGGAAGGAAAGTTATGACCAACCTAGATAGCATATTAAAGAGCAGAGACATTACTTTGCTAACAAAGGTCCGTCTAGTCAAGGCTATGGTTTTGCCAGTAGTCATGTATGGATATGAGAGTTGAACTATAAAGAAAGCTGCGCACTGAAGAATTGATGCTTTTGAACTGTGATGTTGGAGAGACTCTTGAGAGTCCCTTGGACTGCAAGGAGATCCAACCAGTCCATCCTAAAGGAGATCAGTCCTGAGTGTTCATTGGAAGGGCTGATGTTGAAGCTGAAGCTCCAATAGTTTGGCCACCTGATGCAAAGAGCTGACTCATTGGAAAAGACCTTGATGTTGGGAAATATTGAAGGCAGGAGGATAAGTGTACAATAGAGGATGAGATGGTTGGATGGCATCACTGACTCAATGGACATGATTTTGGGTAAACTCCCAGGAGTTGGTGATGGACAGGGAGGCCTGGCATGCTGCAGCCCATGTGTCTGACAAATAGTCAGACACAACGGAGAGACTGAACTGAATTGAGTATTCCATTTTATATGTATATATCTCATAGCTTCTTTATCCATTCATCGGTCAGTGGACATCGAGGTTGCTTCCATGACTTAGCTTTTGTAAACAGTGGTTCAGTGAACACTGGGGCGCATGTGCTTTTTGAATCGTGGTTTTCTCAGAGTATATGCCCAGAAGTGAGATTGTTGGGTCATATGGTAGTTTGTTAAGCAATCTCCAGTAGGCGGTCCTAAGATGGCGGAGGAATAGGACAGGGAGAACACTTTCTCCCCCACAAATTCATCAAAAGAACATTTGACTCTGAGCAAATTCTACAAAACAAATTCTGAATGCTGGCAGAGGACATCAGGCACTCAGATAGGCAGCCCATTGTCTTCGAAAAGATGTAGGACAAAATATAAAAGATAAAAAGAAAAACAAAAGAGGTAGGGATGGAGATCCATTCCAGGAAGGGAGTCTTAAAAGAAGAGAAGTTTCCAAACACGAGGAAAGACTCTCACCGGCAGGTCTGTGGGGAGTTTTGGAATCTCAGAGGGCAACATAACCAGGAGGATGGATGGATAAATAAATAAATAAATAAAACCCACAGATTACATGCCTAACGGCAACTCCAGCGCTTGCAGCCACCACCAGCAAGCAGGGGCTGAAAAGGGAGGTGCGGGCTGCATTGCTTAGGGTAAGGACCAGCCCAAATGCCCTGAGGGCACTCTGAAGGAACTAACGTGAGATAGCAACCCAAACTGTGGGATAGCGGGGGTGTGGTGGGGCTGGAGGGTTGGGGGGAGAGAACTATCCCACAAAAAGCCCTAACCTAAGGCACTGCCAGGCCCACTCACGGAACAAAGGATTGAGTGAATACCAGAGAAGAGCTAGCAGGCTGCATGTCGGCCCATCCCCCGCTGGAGACAGCAGGCAGGGGACAGCCTGAGCCAGAAAGGGGCCATCTCAGTCCCAGAGAGGCATCCTCTACCAAACTGCAAGCAGGCTGCTTTGCTAACCAAGACCTTGGGATTCTGGATGGTTGACATCCTCCAGGAGGGTTGCAGCCAGAGATCAGCTCCCGAGAAGAGACACATGGCACATCTGAGACAGAGCTCTCACTGCGCACCCAGAAAACCAAGCAGCTGGGATGGGGAAGGCAATAAGACGCACCCTCAACCTGGGGAAGCTGTGCTCACCAAGCATCTGGTCGCCTGAGCTGCTCGGACCTGGGAAGGGTACAAAATGCAGGCCCAACTGAGTCTGCACCTTTGTGGAGTACCAGAGAACCTGAACCTGAGCGGCTTAGACCTGGGAAGTGCACCCAATCCAGGGCCTGCCTCCAGGACAGTCCCCTAGAAGAGCAACCTAGAGCCTTAGAAGTGTAGAACATGAAAGCACACACACCGTGTACGGAGGCAAACCCAGTGCAGCCGAGACACTGTAAGCACTCTCCACTCAGGCCAGTGATATTTGTTTGCAGTGTTCCTCCCTCCCCACTGTACGACTGAACAAGGGAGCCTAAATAAGTGTCCACCACCGCCCCCTTGTGTCAGGGCGGAAATTAAACACTGAAGAGACCAGCAAACAGAAGCTAAAATAAACAGACTGAACCACTTTGGAAGTGACAAGTGGAACAGATGAAAACCCTGTAGTTAGCACTGACTACATTGGAAGGGGCCTATAGATCTTGAGAAATATAAGCCAGATCAAGGAACTATCTGAAACTGACTGACCCGACACTGTCTGCAAGAGCGCCAGAGAAATTCCTAGATATATTTTTACTATTATCATTTTTAATTAAAATTTTAAGTCCTCTATTACTCCTTTAATTTTCATTTTTATAATGTACTATTACCTTGCAAAAAAAGACCCTATTTTTAAAGCAAACTTCATATATATATATTTTATAATTTTTGTGACTTTCTTTTGCTTTTTTAATATTGTATTTTTGAGAGTCTAATGTCTATTCTAGTCAAGGCTATGGTTTTTCCAATGGTCGTGTATGGATGTGAGAGTTGGACTGTGAAGAAAGCTGAGCACCGAAGAATTGATGCTTTTGAACTGTACTGTTGGAGAAGACTCTTGAGAGTCCCTTGGACTGCAAGGAGACCCAGTCTATTCTAAAAGAGATCAGCCCTGGGATTTCTTTGGAAGGAATGATGCTAAAGCTGAAACTCCAGTACTTTGGCTACCTCATGCAAAGAGTTGACTCATTGGAAAAGACTCTGATGCTGGGAGGGATTAGGGGCAGGAGGAGAAGGGGACGACAGAGGATGAGATGGCTGGATGGCATCACCAACTCGATGAATGTGAGTTTGACTGAACTCCGGGAGATAATGATGGACAGGGAGGCCTGGTGTGCTGCGATTCATGGGGTCGCAAAGAGTCAGACACGTCAGAGTGACTGAACTGAACTGAACCTCTACTCTAGATTTTTAATCTTTGCTTTTTGGTATTTGTTATCAAATTTTGTACCTTTAAGAACCCAATCTTCAGTACCCATTTTTACTTGGGAGTGTGATTACTGGCTTGATTGCTCTATCCCTTTTGACTCTCCTTTTTCTCCACCAGGTCACCTCTATCTCCTCCCTCCCCTTCTCTTCTCTACCCAACTCTGTGAATCTCTTTGTGTGCTCCAGGCTGTGGAGAACACTTAGGGAACTGATTACTGGCTGGATCTGTCTCTCTCCTTTTGATTTCCCCTTTTCTCCTCCTGGTCACCTCCGTCTCCTTCCTCCCTCTTCTCTTCCTGTGTAACTCTGTGAACATCTCTGAGGAGTCCAGACTGTGGAGAGCACATAGGAAGTGATTACTGGCTCGCTTGCTCTCTCCTCTTTTGATTCCCCCTCTTCTCCTCCTAGTCACCTCTATCTCCCTCCTCCCTCTTCTCTTCTCTATGTAACTCTGTGAACCTTTCTGGGTGTCCCTCATTTGGAGAAACTTTTCATCATTAACCTAGATGTTTTATCATCAGTGCTGTATAGATGGAGAAGTCGTGAGGCTACTGTAAGAATAAGACTGAAAACCAGAGGCAGGAGGCTTAAGTCTAAAACCTGAGAATGCCACAGAACTCCAGACTCCAGGGAACATTAATTAATAAAAGTTTATCCAAAATCCTCCATATTTACACTGAAACCAAGCACCACCCAAGAACCAACAAGTTTCAGAGCAAGACATACCACACAAATTCTCCAGCAATGCAGGAACATAGCATTCAGCATCAATATACAGGCTACCCAAAGTCACACCAAACCCACTGACATCTCAAAACTCACTACTGGACACTTCATTGCACTCCAGAGAGAAGAAATCCAGCTCCACCCACCAAAACACCGACACAAGCTTCCCTAACCAGGAAACCTTGACAAGCCACCCATTCAGCCCCACACACAGTGAGGAACCTCCACAATAAAGAGGAACTACAAACTACCAGAATACAGAAAGGCCATCCCAAATACAGCAATCTAAACAAGATGAAAAGGCAGAGAAATACTCAGCAGGTAAAGGAACAGGATAAATGCCCACCAAACCAAACAAAAGAGGAAGAGATAGGGAGTCTACCTGAAAAAGAATTCAGAATAATGATAGTAAAAATGATCCAAAATCTTGAAAACAAAATGGAGTTACAGATAAATAGCCTGGAGACAAGGACTGAGAAGATGCAAGAAAGGTTTAACAAGGACCTAGAAGACATAAAAAAGGGTCAATATATAATGAATAATGCAACAAATGAGATCAAAAATGAAAACTAAACTAAAACTAAAACTCTAATGGAACCAACAGTAGAATAATGGAGGCAGAAGATAGGATAAATGAGGTAGAAGATAGAAGGTAGAAATAAATGAAGCAGAGAAGAAAAAAGAAAAAAGAATTTTAAAAAATGAGGACAACCTCAGAGACCTCTGAGACAATGTTAAACGCCCTAACATTCAAATCATAGGAGTCTCAGAAGAAGAAGACAAGAAGAAAGACCATGAGAAAATACTTCAGGAGATAAAAGTTATAAACTTCCCTAAAATGGAGAAGGAAATAGTCATCCATGTCCAAGAAACCCAGAGAATCCCAAACAGGATAAACCCAAGGCGAAACACCCCAAGACGCATATTAATCAAATTAACAAAGATCAAACACAAAGAACAAATATTAAAAGCAGCAAGGGAAAAACAACATATAACACACAAGGGGGTTCATAAGGATAACAGTTGATCTTTCAATAGAAACTCTTCAGGCCAGAAGGGAATGGCGGACATACTTAAAGTGATGAAAGAGAAAAACTTACAACCCAGATTACTGTACCCAGCAAGGACCTCATTCAAATATGAAGGAGAAATCAAAGCTTTACAGACAAGCAAAAGCTGAGAGAATTCAGCACCACCAAACCAACTCTCCAACAAATGCTAAAGGATCTTCTCTAGACAGGAAACACAGAAATGGTGTATAAATTCGAACCCTAAACAACAAAGTAAATAGCAATGGGATCATACTTATCAATAATTACCTTAAACGTAAATGAATGCCCCAACCAAAAGACAAAGACTGGCTGAATGGATACAAAAACAAGACCCCTATATATGTTGTCTACAACAGACCAACCTCAAAACAAAGGACACATACAGACTGAAAGTGAAGGGCTGGAAAAAGATATTCCCCACAAATAGAGACCGAAAGAAAGCAGGAGTAGCAATACTCATATAAGATAAAATAGACTTTAAAATAAAAGCTGTGAAAAGATACAAAGAAGGATACTACATAATGATCAAAGGATCAATCCAAGAAGAAGATATAACAATTAATAAATATACATGCACCCAACATAGGAGCATCACAATATGTAAGACAAATGATAACAAGTATGAAAGGGGAAATTAACAATAACACAATAATAGTGAGAGACTTTAATACCCCACTCACACCTATGGTAGATCAACTAAACAGAAAATTAACAAGGAAACACAAACTTTAAGTGATACAATGGACTAGTTAGGCCTAATTAATATCTATAGGACATTTCACCCCAAAACAATGAATTTCAGCTTTTTCTCAAGGGCACATGGAACCTTCTCCAGGATAGATCACATCCTGGACCATAAATCTAGCCTTGGGAAATTCCAAAAATTTGAAATCATGTCAAGCATCTTTTCTGACCACAAAGCAGTAAGACTAGATGTCAACTACAGGAGAAAAACTACTAAAAATTCCAAGATATGGAGGCTGAACAACATGCTGCTGAATACCAACAAATCACAGAAGAAATCAAAATATGCATAGAAACAAATGAAAATAAAAACAACACAAAATCTATGGGGCACTGTAAAACCAGTGCTAAGGGGAAGGTTCATAGCAATACAGGCTTACCTCAAGAAACAAGATTAAAATCAAATAATCTAACTCTTTGAGAGTCCCTTGGATTCCAAGGAGATCCAACTAGTCCATTCTGAAGGAGATTGGCCCTGGGGTTTCTTTGGAAGGAATGATGCTAAAGTTGAAGCTCCAGTATTTTGGCCACCTCATGAGAAGAGTTGACTCATTGGAAAAGACTCTGATGCTGAGAGGGATTGGGGGCAGGAGGAGAAGGGGACGACTGAGGATGAGATGGCTGGATGGTGTCATTGACTCCATGGGCGTGGGTCTGGGTGAACTCTGGGAGTTAGTGATGGACATGGAGGCCTGGTGTGCTGCGATTCATGGGGTTGCAAAGAGTCAGACACGACTGAGCAACTGAACTGAACAGGACACCCAAAGCAACTAGAAAAGGAAGAAATGAAGAACCCCAGGGTTAGCAGAAGGAAATAAATCTTTAAAATTAGGGCAGAAAAAATGCAAAAGAAACAAAAGAGACCATAGCAAAAATCAACAAAGCCAAAAGCTGGTTCTTTGAGAAGATAAATAAAATTGACAAACCATTAGCCAAACTCATCAAGAAACAAAGGGAGAAGAATCAAATCAACAAAATTAGAAATGAAAATGGAGAAATCATAACAGACAATAGAAATACAAATGCTCATAAGAGACTACTATCAGCAACTATATGCCAATAAAATGGAAAACTTGGAAGAAATGGACAAATTCTTAGAAAAGTACAACTTTCCAAAACTGAACCAGGAAGAAATAGAAAATCTTAACAGATCCATCACAAGCACAGAAATTGAAACTGTAATCATAAATCTCCCAGCAAACAAAAGCCCAGGACCAGAAGGCTTCACAACTGAATTCTACCAAAAATTTAGAGAAGAGCTAACACCTATCCTACTCAAACTCTTGCAGAGGAAGGTAAACTTCCAAACTCATTCTATGAGGCCAACATCACCCTAATACCAAAACCTGACAAAGATGCTACAAGAAAATAAATCTACAGGCCAATATCACTGATGAACATAGATGCAAAAATCCTTAACCAAATTCTAGCAAGCAGAATCCAACAACATATTAAAAAGATTATACATCATGACCAAGTGGGCTTATCCCAGGGATGCAAGGATTCTTCAATATGTACAAATCAATCAATGTAATACACCACATTAACAAATTGAAAAATAAAAGCCATATGATTATCTCAATAGATGCAGAGAAAGCCTTTGACAAAATTCAACATCCATTTATGATAAAAACTCTCCAGAAAGCAGGAATAGAAGGAACATACCTCAACATAATAAAAGCTATATATGACAAACCCACAGCAAACATTATCCTTAATGGTGAAAAATTGAAAGCATTTCCCTTAAAGTCGGGAACAAGATGAGGGTGCCCACTTTCACTGCTACTATTTAACACAGTTCTGGAAGTTTTGGCCACAACAATCAGAGCAGAAAAAGAAATAAGAGGAATCCAAATTGGAAAGAAGAAATAAAACTCACTGTTTGCAGATGACATGATCCTCTACATAGAAAAGCCTAAAGACTCCACCAGAAAATTACTAGAGCTAATCAATGAATATAGTAACATTGCAGGATGTAAAAGTAACACACATAAATCCCTTGCATTCCTATACACTAACAATAAGAAAACAGAAAGAGAAATTAAGGAAACAATTTCATTCACCATTGTAATGAAAAGAATAAAATACTTAGGCATATATCTACCTAAAGAAACAAAAAACCTATATATAGAGAACTATAAAACACTGTTGAAGGAAATCAAGAGGACACAAATAGATGGAGAAATATACCATTTTCATGGATTGGGAGAATTAATATAGTGAAAATGACTATACTACCCAAAGCAATCTATAAATTCAATGCAATCCCTATCAAGCTACCAGCGGTATTTTTCACAGAGCTAGAACAAATAATTTCACAATTTGTATGGAAATACAAAAAACCTTAAATAGCCAAAGCAATCTTGAGAAAGAAGAATGGAACTGGAGGAATCAAACTGCCTGACTTCAGGCTATACTACAAAGCCACAGTCATCAAGACAGTATGGTACTGGCACAAAGACAGCAATATAGATCAATGGAACAAAATAGAAAGTCCAGAGATAAATCCATGCACCTATGGACAGCTTATCTTTGACAAAGGAGGCAAGAATATACAATGGAGAAAAGATAATCTCTTTAACAAGTGGTGCTGGGAAAACTGGTCAACCACTTGTAAAAGAATGAAACTAGAACACTTTTTAACACCATACACAAAAATAAACTCAAAATGGATTAAATATCTAAACATAAGACCAGAAACTATAAAACTCCTAGAGGAGAACATAGGCAAAACACTCTCCGACATAAATCACAGCAGGATCCTCTATGACCCACCTCCTAGAGTAATGGAAATAAAAGCAAAAATAAATAAACGGGATCTAATTAAACTTAAAAGCTTTTGCACAACGAAGAAAACTATAAGCAAGGTGAAAAGATAGCCTTCAGAATGGGAGAAAATAATAGCAAATGAAGCAACTGACAATCTCAAAAATGTATAAGCAACTCCTGCAGCTCAATTCCAGAAAAATAAATAACTCTTAGAGGAGAACATAGGCAAAACACTCTCTGACATAAATCACAGCAGGATCCTCTATGACCCACCTCCTAGAGTAATGGAAATAAAAGCAAAAATAAATAAACGGGATCTAATTAAACTTAAAAGCTTTTGCACAACGAAGAAAACTATAAGCAAGGTGAAAAGATAGCCTTCAGAATGGGAGAAAATAATAGCAAATGAAGCAACTGACAATCTCAAAAATGTATAAGCAACTCCTGCAGCTCAATTCCAGAAAAATAAATAACTCAATCAAAAGATGGGCCATTCTGACTGGTGTGAAATGGTACCTCATTGTGGTTTTGATTTGCATTTCCCTGATAATGAGTGATGTTGAGCATCTTTTCATGTGTTTGTTAGCCATTCGTATGTCTTCTTTGGAGAAGTGTCTATTTAGTTCTTTGGCCCATTTTTTGATTGGGTCATTTATTTTTCTGGAGTTGAGCTGCATAAGCTGCTTGTATATTTTTGAGATTAGTTGTTTGTCAGTTGCTTCATTTGCTATTATTTTCTCCCATTCAGAAGGCTGTCTTTTCACCTTGCTTATAGTTTCCTTTGTTGTGCAGAAGCTTTTAATTTTAATTAGATCCCATTTGTTTATTTTNTTTTCTGGAGTTGAGCTGCATAAGCTGCTTGTATATTTTTGATATTTGCTTCATTTGCTATTATTTTCTGATAAATGGTCTGGAGGCTGAAGAGCCACAGAAAGGGACTCATTCTGCATCCTGTGCAGTTTACTGTCCCTTTATCTGCTTGCTCAGCCACTCCTTAAAAATGATCCCAAGGGAGCAGACTCATGCTGTATCCTTCCTCTTATACCCATGCTAGAAATCTGAACTACTTCATCCTTGAACTAATCCCTGAAATTACTGTTTCTCTCAATTTTTATAAACAGTTTTTCTTGACTCTCTACTTCCACTTCTCCCTTCCATCTAATTTCTTTTGCTATATTGTTGTCATTAATCTTGCTAAAAACATTGCAGTTATATCACTTTTTTGCTCCCCAAACTTTTACAGAATAAAATATTCTAAAACTCTTCATCCCTAATAAATGCTTTTTCTAGTTTCACCATCTTGGAACATGGACTCATCCTCAGTTATTGACAATCTCTGTCATATTTTAAAAAATACATTAGTAATATTTTAAAACACATGAAGTGGCCCCCCCTTAACTATTTTTAAGTATGCTATTCAGTATTGTTAAGTACATTCACATTGTTGTGCAACCAATCTCTAGAACCTTTTCATCAAACTGAAATTCTATTTATTAAATAGTAACATCACAGTATTTGTCTTTTTAAGACTAGCTTATTTCATTTAGCATGTTTTTATGATTCATCTATGTTGAAGTGTGTATCAGTTTCCTTCCTTTTTAAGGCTAAAATCAGGTCTCTTTTTAAGACCAGGTTTTTTTAATAGGAAGAGGGTTGAAGATGTTAGAATATTAAATATGTGGGAAGAATTACTATAGTTAGAAGATAGGGTGGTAGGGGGAAGATTCTGAGGCTTCTGAAACTTTCAACTTTGCTTGTCCTACTTATATAGGATAGCAGAATATGCCATCCCAAATATGCTATGGGGATGTAACGATTATTCTGAGTCAAGGGCATGTAAAGCAGATCCAAGGCCATTCTGACCTTTCTTTTTCTTCTTGAGAGCAAGAGGTAAACTGTTATGTCAAAGGTACCATCCTGATACCAGATGAAAGGAAACCAGTCTTACTGTTAGAGAGTGGCAGTCTGTGTGAACAGACCTTTTTACTCACTCTCACCTTCCTACTTACTTTTCCACAATTAACTGCTGCTGCTACTGCTGCTAAGTCGCTTCAGTCGTGTCCGACTCTGTGCGACCCCATAGATGGCAGCCTACCAGGCTCCCCCGTCCCTGGGATTCTCCAGGCAAGAACACTGGAGTGGGTTGCCGTTTCCTTCTCCAATGCATGAAAGGGAAAAGTCAAAGTGACGTCACTCAGTCATATCTGACTCTTAGCGACCTCATGGATTGTAGCCTACCAGGCTCCTCCATCCATGGAATTTTCCAGGCAAGAGTACTGGAGTGGGGTTCTGCTCTAGCCCAAATCCTTTGTCTTATTTTCACAGTTTACTACTCTTTGTCCAACATGAGCTTTGGGCCCTAACTACTTTGGGTCTTTATTTTCCTTTTGAAGGCTTTCAGAAAGATACAAAAAAATTACTAAATAAAATTTATGTGTTTTTCTCCTGTTACTGTGTCTCGTGTCATTGTTCTTAGGCCCAGCTGAGAAGAGGGTAGAGGAGAAATTTTACCCTTCCATTCAATCTTGTTTCCCGTTTACTGAGTTTCTTCTAGGTATTAGTAGTGCCTGGGTTTTCAATTTTTTTTTTTTTAAATTTAAGTAAAATCTCATCTCAGAGCATGTTTACTTCAATTAATAAGCATGTGTGTGTATTTAGTTGCTAAGTTGTGTCCACCAGGCTTCCCTGTCTTTCATTATCTTCACTTTAATAGGTATACAGTTCAATAATGTTATCTACTATTTTAGGAATCACCTTTTCTTTGCAGTCTTTGAATATTTGTGTTTATTCTTGTCACTGAAGAGCTGTTAAAACTGAGGTTCCTACTTGTAGGGCAGAAATAGAGATGCAGACACAGAGAAGGGACTTGGGGACACAGTGGGGGAAGGAGAGGGTAGGACGAATTAAGAGAACAGCATTGAAATATATACATTGCCAAGTGTGAAACAGATAATGGGAAGTTCTTATATAATGCAGGGAGCTTAGCATGACCTGGAGGGGTGGGTTGGGACTGGCTGGGAGGCAGCTTTCAAGAGGGAGGGGACACATGTATACTTATAGTTGATTCATGTTGTCATACAGCAGAAACCAGCACAACATTGTAAAACAATAATCCTCCAGTTAAAAAAACAAACTAACTAATGGAAATGTCTTTTTGGACTCATGATAATCCAGATGACCTGAAAAATAAGTTATTTCTCTGGAGTTCTCTTAGTCATAGATAAGCATGTGGGTGACAAAGCTTACTTTACTTGTTATATAATAAACATTCTAAAAAGTTCAGCCTTTGATTTGGACAAAGCTTTTTCACCCCTACTTATTGTGTAATAAATACGATAGTCTCCTGAAAGGGTTAGTTCTTGGCCTCCTTGAGCAGGAACTATCCTAAGAAATTTTTTGGGACAAATTGATCACTTTATACTTCCAGAGTATGCCCTTGTCTTTTCCTATATGTGAATTCTAAGCTATTGTAAGCTACTAAGTGCTTTGCAGTATGATTCAAATCTGTTTCATGTCCTGTTTCTTGTCAGACTCCCAGTTCCCTCCCTATTCACTTTCATCCCTGCCTTCATCTCCACAAAATGACTTAGAATTCTCCAAATGTGGCCTACACTTTCCCTAGCCTAGCAAATAAGATTCTCCCTGTTTGGAATCCCTATTCTTGTTTCTCTGTATCTGGTGAAATCTATTTAATGGAAGCCTCTGTCAGAGTTTCTTACTGAACCTCAGAACTCATTGATTTAAGTGACTGTTTCTCAGTTTTTTAAAGATAGTGTGTGAAAAAAAAATAAAGATGGTGTATGAAAATTATCATTCTAGATATATACAGACAAAGTTAATTTATTACCTTCAATAGATACTTTAGGGTATTAGGAATTAATTTTTCTTTTGAGAGACCCTCCCTCCCCTGCCGAATACATTGGAGAAGGAAATGGCAACCCACGCCAGTGTTCTTGCCTGGAGAATCCCAGCAACAGAGGAGCCTGCTGGGCTGCCGTCTATGGGGTCGCACAGAGTTGGACACGACTAAAGTGACTTAGCAGCAGCAGCAGCTGCCACTAAATACCGTCTAGTCTGAATTTGTTCCCTTCTATTGCTCTTGCACAAATTTTACACTCCTTTAGAACATTTGTCACATTATAATTATTTGTTTGTACATTATACATTATGTTTTGTTAGCTTTTCTATTTAGGCTGGGCATCTAGAGAACCGAGCCTGTCTTCTAGGACTCAGCACCATGCCTGATATAGCACAGATGGTCAATAAATTTTAGTGAATATAAATAGATACAGATGCTGAGGATTATACTGACTTAAAGTGATTTAGATTTATTTTTTTCAGCACAACTGTAGTCTACACTGTTCATTCCCTTTTCTAATTTATTTTTGTATTTGCTTTCTTTCTTGAGTACCTTAATATTTGCTGCCCTATTTTCTAGTTGACTCTGTATCACAGATTAGAATTTTACTGTTCTTTGTGCTTTGTCTGCCTAAATAGAGTTAAGTGCTCCTAGTGAGGGCTTCCAGGGTGGATCAGTGGTAAAGAATCCGCCTGCAGTACAGGAGATGCGAGTTTGATCCCTGGGTCAAGAAGATTCCCTGGAGAAGGAAATAGCAACTCACTCCAGTATTCTTGCCTGGGAGATCCCATGGACAGAGGAGTCTGGGAGGCTATATCCATGGGATCGTAAAAGAATTGGACACGATTAGTGACTAAACAACAGGAACGAGAACCTATTGGTATAGATTTCTACAATCTGTAGTGTCAGATTTATAAGATGTTGAATTCTTATTAATTGACAGTTATATGAAAAGTTATATGTGAGATGATATTTTTGCCTACTTTTGTTTGAATATAATGTTGCTTTTCTAGTATTTATAATTTTTGTGTTATCCCCATTTTCTTAGTTGATTGTGTTCTCTGTACATTATTATATTTACCCTTTAAATGTTTGTTCTGTGAATTGATTTCTTATCCAGGTGGTAAACTAATTTCCCTCCATTCTTTTTGCATCCCTGTATGTAGAGATGGAAATAAACGTGTGCTAAGGAAAAGACTTTGATGCTGAGGGGGATTGGGGGCAGGAGAAGAAGGGGACGACAGAGGATGAGATGGCTGGATGGCATCCCTGATTCGATGGATGCAAGTCTGAGTGAACTCCGGGAGTTGGTGATGGACAGGGAGGCCTGGCGTGCCACGATTCATGGGGTTGCAAAGAGTCAGACACGACTGAGCGACTGAGCTGAACTGAAATGAAGTCACTGTACTTCTGTCTGACTTTTTGCAACCTCATGGACTGTAGCCAATGGGTTCCTCTGTCCATGGGATTCTCCAGTCAAGAATATTGGAGTGGGTTGCCATGCCCTCCTCCAGGGAATTTTCCCCACCCAGGGGGAAGGAACTGAACCCACGTCTCTTATGTCTCCTGCATTGGCAGGCAGGTTCTTTACCACTAGCGCCACTTGAGAAATAGATACTCGTTATTATTTAATGTCATGTTATTAAGTATATGCTGTGTTCACGAAGAACAGAAAAGTTAATCATTTGAATTGATAGAACCACATATGGTTTTTTTTCAGCCTCTAGAGGATAGTGACAGTGCAGCTTCGCTTTGTGGAAAAGACCCATGGTTGTTAGATTTTGTACTTTGGATTGTCAGAATGCATTCTTTGAATGCCATAGTGTGATTGTTTTAATTTTGTGAAGCAAATATTTCACTAGACCATAGTTTTCTGACAGAATTAGAATAAAACAAAAAGTTTATCTTCACATCTCCTTACGTGCCTAGCCACTGAAGGTTGAAAGGACACATTTACTATTTTGTTAACTAGTTTCTGTTCTGTTGTGTTGTCTTTCTCCTCTCCTTAAAGCTTGAGATGTGCGCTTTTTTGAGGTCAATTAGAAGCATTTTAAAAGTGCCTGAGTTGGTGAAATGTTAAACTATTCCAGGATTGGAAGTAGCTTGGCATGTGTAGAGATGACCACATCACTAGCAAACTAAGATGTCAGATCTGTGAATCCTGACTATATTATGTTTTGTTTCCTGAATTTATTCTTAACTTTTTATAGTCTCAGTTTTCTCTTGTTTTGAAATATATTAATATTCAGTTCGGTCAGTTCAGTCAGTCATCCATGTCCAACTCTGCAGCACACCAGGCCTCCCTGTTCATCACCAACTCCCAGAGTTTACCCAAACTCTTGTCCATTGAGTTGGTAATGCCGTACAACCATCTCATCCTCTGTCGTCCCCCTCTCCTTCTGCCCTCAATCTTTCCCAGCCTCAGGGTATTTTCAAATGAGTCAGCTCTTCGAATCAGGTGGCCAAAGTATTGGAGTTTCAGCTTCAACATCACCTTCTAACGAACACCTCGGAGTGATCTCCTTTAGGATGGACTGGTTGGATCTCCTTGTAGTCCAAGGGACTCTCAAGAGTCTTCTCCAACACTACAGTTCAAAAGCATCAGTTCTTCTGTGCTCAGCTTTTTTTATAGTCCAACTCTCACATCCATACGTAACTGCTGGACAAACCAGAGCCTTGACTAGACGGACTTTTGTTGACAAAGTAATGTCTCTGCTTTTTAATATGCTGTCTAGGTTGGTCATAACTTTTCTTCCAAGGAGTAGGTGTCTTTTAATTTCATGACTGCAATCACCATCCGCAGTGATTTTGGAGCTCCAAAAAAGAAAGTCTGCCACTGTTTCCACATCTATTTCTCATGAGCGATGGGACCAGATGCCATGATCTTAATTTTCTGAATGTTGAGCTTTAAGCCAACTTTTTCACTTTCCTCTTTCACTTTTATCAAGAGGCTCATTAGTTCTTCACTTTCTGCCATAGGGGGGGTGTCATCTGCATATCTGAGGTTATTGATGTTTCTCCAGGCAATCTTGATTCCAGCTTGTGTTTCGTCCAGCCTAGTGTTTCTCATGATGTACTCTGCATATAAATTAAATAAGCAGGGTGACAATATACAGCCATGATGTATTCCTGTCCCTATTTGGAACCAGTCTGTTGTTCCATGTCCAGTTTTAACTGTTGCTTCCTGACCTGCATACAGATTTCTCAGGAGGTAGGTCAGGTGGTCTGATATTCCCATCTCTTTCAGAATTTTCCACAGTTTCTTGTGATCCACACAGTCAAAGGCTTTGGCATAGTCAATAAAGCAGAAATAGATGTCTCTCTGGAACTCTCTTGCTTTTTTGATGATCCAGAAAATGTTGGCAGTTTGATCTTTGGTTCCTCTGCCTTTTCTAAAACCAGCTTGAACATCTGGAAGTTCACGGTTCACGTACTGTTGAAGCCTGGCTTGGAGAGTTTTGAGCATTACTTTACTAGCATGTGAGATGAGTGCAATTGTGCGGTAGTTTGAGCATTCTTTGGCATTGCCTTTCTTTGGGATTGGAATGAAAACTGACCTTTTCCAGTCCTGTGGCCACTGCTCAGTTTTCCAAATTTGCTGGCATATTAAGTGCAGCATTTTCACAGCATCATCTTTTAGGATTTGAAATAGCTCTACTGGAATTCCATCACCTCCACTAGCTTTGTTCATAGTGATGCTTTCTGAGGCCCACTTGACTTCACATTCCAGGATGTCTGTCCCTAGGTGAGTGATCACACTATTGTGATTATCTGAGTCATGAAGATCTTTAATTATGTTAATAATTTTATTAGTTATTAGGACAGATTATTTATCCATCCTAATCCCACAGATTTAAAGTGGCTTAAAAAATACTTCTAAATTAACAAAGTAGAAAACATCAGGGAAAGTGTAAATAGAATAGAAATGACTAGTGGGAAATTTAACATACAGATCATGCAAGGTTTCACATGGTTATTATTATGGATCAGGAATTTGAGATCTTAACTGCCAAAATTAAAAGGAAACAGTTTTTCCATACAGAGAGAATTTTCTTCTAAAGAAACACAGCTTTTCCTTGCAATTCAACAATTGTCCAATAGAACATAAAAGTATTATAATACATTTTATATGGCAATTTTCAATACCTATATTAAGTAAATTGGAGAGATGATGCCAGGGTAAGTTTAGGCATGGCGACTCTGTAGAAACCTATATGATAACTCATACATATTCACATTCCCTCTGTGTGCCACCCCCCTCCCCTCAATGCTTGCATACTTCTTGAGTACAGTTGAGCTTACTTAGATTGTCAAGGTATAGCAGCTGTTTTCTGACAAAGCAGTGAATTTCAACTTAACCATTCCTAAAATGGTTAGTTCATTCCAGAGTAAGTTAAAAATCATGCAGATGCTCTGCCTTTAGCTGAAAGAGCCTTACTGTAGGTGCTCATATAAATAACTGATAATAGTATTATTTTGATCAAATCACTCTGTGATAGTTTGTGGTCTTTATTAGGAAGTTTTGACGTCTAGCAGCTTAGATTCAGAGTTAATGAGGCAGATTATTAGTGAGTTGCATAATATGTTAACTCCAGAAATCTTACTACATGAGTAGAGAGTCAATTGCGTTTACTAGAGAAAATTCACATCAGTTCAACCTGTTTACTTGATTAGGTTGAAATTAAATATGTTTGAAATTCAGTTCAGTTCAGTCACTCAGTCATGTCCGACTCTTTGCAACCCCATGAATCACAACACGCCAGGCCTCCCTGTCCATCACCAACTCCCGGAGTTCAATCAGACTTGTGTCCATCGAGTCAGTGATGCCATCCAGCCATCTCATCCTCTGTCATCCCTTTCTCCTCCTGCCCCCAATCCCTCCCAGCATCAGAGCCTTTTCCAATAGTCAACTCTTTGCAAGAGGTGGCCAAAGTACTGGAGTTTCAGCTTTAGCATCAGTCCCTCCAAAGAAACCCCAGGGTTGATCTCCTTCAGAATGGACTGGTTGGATCTCCTTGCAGTCCAAGGAACTCTCAGGAGTCTTCTCCAACACCACAGTTCAAAAGCATCAATTCTCTGGTGCTCAGCCTTCTTCACAGTCCAACTCTCACATCTGTCTGTACATGACCACTGGAAAAACCATAGCCTTGACTAGACTGACCTTTGTTGGCAAAGTAATGTCTCTGCTTTTAAGTATGTTTGAAATTGGTTTTAGTTAAATCTTTTATTAGGATCATTGTTGAGTTATTAATGAGTCAACCAAATCTTTCAAATTATTGTATGGTGTAAATAATCCAAGTTTTTGGAGAAGAGCCAGTTTAGGATTTGTTTTAAGTTGTCTTGATCAGTGATAGCATACTAAGTTGGAAATAGCCACACTGAGTCCTAAAGATTCATTTCATGTTTCACTAATACTTGTTTCTTTTGAACTTAACCACTTCTGTTCTTACACTAAGGCATTGTTTTGGCATAAGGAAGAAAATAATTTGAGAGATGGAACACAGTTATTATGCATCCTGTCAATATGTTTTCCCTATTTAGAGTTGATTTTGGTTAGGTGTCTATTGGGGGGGGCGATGATTTGGCAGTATGGTGCATCACTAATCATGAGAGGAATTTGTTTTCTTAGAGCTTTTCCTTTCTCCTTTTTTCTTCCATTGTTGTGATTTTGTTTTCAGGTTGTCTTCTTTTATTACTATAACTGTCTTTAGTCTGCATGGCTGTCCTTTTGCTTGCCTGTTTTGTTCTATACGTGCTGTCTCTTTTGTTCCTAGTCTTCCTTGAATCATGTCACATAACTTTTATTAGCCCCTTACCCAATTTTATTTCACCTCTGTCCGTACAAGATTAGCATTTCTTTTTCCTAAAGTGACATAAGAAAATTCAGATTTTTTTCATAGAGATATTCAAGGGTAACACTGGAACTGGAAAAAAGAATTTAAGTTGGGATTTTGACTAATATTAATTGCTTATGTGATGTGAAAGGGCTTCCCTCCTAGCTCAGTCAATAAAGAATCTGCCTGCAATGCAGAAGACATGGGTTCGATTCCTGGATCGGGAAGATCCCCTGGAGAAGGAAATGGCAAGCCCCTCCAGTATTCTTGCCTGGAGAACTCCATGGACAAAGGAACTTTGCGGGCTGCAGTCCGTGGGGTCACAAGAGTCAGACACAACTGAGTGACTTTCACTACTATGCGATTTGAAAGATGCATTGATTTTTTAGTGAAGGTTAATTTTCTTGGTTTCTGTTAGACTGGTGCAAAAGTAATTGCAGTTTTGCCTCGTTGAACTTTGCTGTTTGATATTGGAATACATTCTTAATGTGGTACTGTTATACATCATTTTAATGTGCATTTCTCACTTTATATTTTTTTGCTAATGACTTGCTGTTTAATTTATATTTATTTTAGACTAGGGAAATTATGTTAGACAAAAAGCAAATTTGAGCAGTTTCCTTATTTGAGTTCAAAATGGGTCATAAAGCAGCAGAAGCAACTCAGCATCAACAACACGTTTGGCCCAGGCACTCCTAGTGAACGTACAGTGCAGTGGTGATTTAAGAAGTTTTGCAAAGATGACAGCCTTGAAGATAAGAAGCACAGTGGCTGGCCATTAGAAGTTGACAAGGACCAGTTGAGAGGATCTTTGAAGCTGATCCTCTTACAGCTTCATGAGAAGTTGCTGAAGAACTCAGTGTCAGCCATCCTATGGTCATTCTCTACTCGAAGCAAACTGGAAAGGTGAAAAAGCTTGGTAAGTGGGTGCCTCGTGAGCTGACAGTAAATTTAAAAAAATGTTGTTTTGAAGTGTTGTCTTCTCTTATTCTGTGCAACAACAGTGAAGCATTTCTTGATCCGATTGTGATGTGTAACAAAAAGTGGATTTCATAAGACAACCAGCGACAGCCAGCACAGTGGTTGGACCAAGGGGAAGCTCCACAGCACTTCCAAAGCCAAACTTGCACCAAATAAAGGTCATGGTCACTGTTTGGTGGTGTGCTGCCAGTCTGATCCACTACAGCTTTCTGAATCCCAGGGAAACCATTACATCTGAGAGTATGCTTAGCAAATCAGTTAGATGAACCAAAAACTGCAATGCCTGCAGCCACATTGGTCAACAGAAAGGACCCAATTCTTCTCCACGGTGCCTGACCGCATGTTGCACAACCAGCACTTCGGAAGTTGAATGAATAGGGCTACGAAGATTGGCTTCATCCTCCATATTCACCTAACCTCTCAGCAACCTCTTCACACATCTTAACAACCTCTTTCAGGGAAAACTCTTCCACAACCAGCAGGAGGCAGAAAATGCTTTCCATGCATTTGCCAAATCCTGAAACATGGATTTTTATGTTACAGAAATAAACAAACTTATTTCTCGTTGGCAAAAATGTGTTTAACAGTTCCTATTTTGATTAATAAAGATGTATTTGAGCCTAGTTGTAATGATTTAAAATTCAGTCTGAAACTGCAATTACCTTTGCACCAACCAATATTAATGTAATTTATTCTTTTAAATATGCAGAGAAAAGATAGCAATAGGTGTCCCATTGCAACACATGTATACTTTAATTTGCTCAAGTAGAAACTACATTTCAGTCTCAGAGAGGTTATAGGCTCCCACATTTGGAAAGTAAACTAAAGTTTCCTGCAAACAATGTTCCAAAAGTTTTTACATCAGTGACACTGTGGAGTTCTGAGAAGAGCATAAGCTTCAGTGTTTGAGATAATAAAATTGAGTTAGATGGGTCTGTGTTTAGAACCTGACTCTATCTCTTCTAGCAGAATACTTGTTTAATTTAATTCATTTTGTTTAATTCCTGTAAGATGCAGGAAATACTTCAAAATGAAAGTTGTGAGAAGTAAATGAAATGTAAAACATCTAGCATGGTGTCTGGCGGATGGCATTTGTAATTAGATGCTGCTGCTGCTGCTAAGTCACTTCAGTTGTGTCTGACTCTGTGCGACTCCTAGATAGCAGCCCATCAGGCTCCTCTCATCCCTGGGATTCTCCAGGCAAGAACACTGAAGTGGGTTGCGATTTCCTTCTCCAGTGCATGAAAGTGAAAAGTGAAAGGGAAGTCGCTCAGTTGTGTCTGACCTTCAGCGACCCCATGGCCTGCAACCTTCCAGGCTCCTCCATCCATGGGATTTTCCAAGCAAGAGTACTGGAGTGGGGTGCCATTGCCTTCTCCGTCTAATTAGCTACTGTTCTATAAACTTCTCAAAGAAAGGTTTAGTGACCTTCTGATTTACTGGTAAGTCCATCTGGGTTGGCACTTGTCATGTATTGGAACTTAAGACAAATTTCACAGTATCATGGCACGGGTTAAGAAATCGGCTTTATTGGAAACAGGGTACCTCTTATGGGGAAGAGCCAGAATCAGCAAGGAGAAGGTAGGGCATTGGTTTCCTGTCATTTTGTTATTCCACACAGAGTGATGCCAGAGCTTTGACAGTCCGTTCGATTATATATAAAGCGTAGGCAGGTCTCCTGTCCTATATATTATTCTGTCTTATAGAGAACAAGTGGTAGATCAGCCTTATCCATGAATTGTCACACAGACAACTTGGGAATCAGAATATAGTGGATGCCTGTAGTCATCTAAAAGTTCATCTGTCCAGCATTGGCGACCTGAGGCCCAGGGGAGGTTGGGTTTGCCTTGCTAAGGGAAGAAGCTCTCATTTTGTCTCTCCTGCTGGGAGAAGGGGGTGAAGTAATGATTCCACCTCACTGATGAGGCGCCCAGAGTGACTCCTGACTACATTTACAGACAAGTTCTACTCCTTGCATCATAACCAGGGTCAATGAATCCATTTTCTCAATGAGTAAGAGTCAAGTGTGAAATATTATGCTGTTTATGTTGGTGTTGGAATAGGTAACAGAAGAATGCCTTTCAGCATCTTTGAATGAATGTTGCTCTCAATAAAAATTGGTCTCGATTTGGCTAGTCTCAGCTCAGCTTCATAAATTATTAGTAAGAATTAAACAGCAGTAAGATGAAGTCCATATCCTCAGGGAGTTTGGCATCGTGTCTAAAGAGGAATAAAATAAACGTAGAAGAAATTTTAAAAATATTTATTTATTTATATGGCTGCATCGGGTCTTGGTTGTGACACATGAAGATCTCTCCTTGTCGTGCAGGCTTCTCTATACCTAGTTGTGACATGCAGGCTTAGTTTGCTCTACAGCATATGGGATCTTAGTCCCCCAACCAGGGATCAGATCTGTGTTCCCTGCCTTAGGAGGCAGATTCCTAACCAGTGGATGGCTAGGAAGTTCCTAGAAGTGGAAGAATTTCTTAAAAATAAAAGTAGAGTATAACAAAACCATGAAACCTAATCACCAGAAGACTGAGGAAGAAAATGTCTCAAAAGATAGCAAATGTTGAAACTTTTTATTTTCAAAACTGTAATTGGTACTACCAATTACAGGGCTTCCCTGATAGCTCAGTCAGTAAAGAATCCACCTATAATGCAGGAGACCTTGGTTTGATTCCTGGGTCGGGAAGATCTGCTGGAGAAGGGATAGGCTACCCACTCCAGTATTGTGGGGCTTCCCTTGTGGCTCAGCTGGTAAAGAATCTGCCTGCAATGCAGGAGACCTGAGTTTGATCCCTGGTGTTGGGAAGATCCCCCGGAGAAGGAAAAGGCTGCCCACTCCAGTATTCTGGCCTGGAGAATTTCATGGACTGTCAAAAAGAGTCAAACACGACTGAGTGACTTTCACTTTCATTACCAAAGAAAGTAATAAACAGCTGTTAATTTTATAATGCAAAATAATAAATATTTTATTATTTTAGAGATGAAAAAGTGAGAAAATACAGCATAAACTTATCTACATTTTAAAATAGTCTGTGTGATGGATGAATGCCACTTAAACACTTTCAATAGAAAAATAACTTATCAATCAAGTCACAGAAGATTAAAAAGTCTGTGTAATACCAACTTTTAGCTATAAATAACTTAAAAAATTGTCCTCTCTTCTGTTTTTGCTGCTCTTTGCCTTTAGGAAAAATATTACATTGTAAGGCTGCTGTCTTTTTGGATGAGAACAGGGATCAAGGTCTTTAATATAACCTCTTCCCATACAAGTCTGAGTGGAAGGAAAACCAATTTGGTGGAATATAGCAAAATTGGTGTCTTGAGCGGGAAACCAACTTCGTTCCTCTTTCTTCTGCTGGAAAATCTGCATAAAAATTTCACATTTCTTATATGTGTGTCCAAGCAATTTTCTTCTCTCTTCCTTTTTCCAAACTGCCTCAATATGAGGAAAATGTTGTAAGTCAGTCTCTTTTTCATCACCTTTAAAATATGGCTCCAAAAATGCTTTTTGTTTGACTTTATCTTGTTTTTCACTAAGAGTGTTTGTTTTTTTGGTTATAATAGACAGTTCCTTCTCTTTATCTGCCACTTGGGGGAAGCTATCCGCCAAATAGGATTCATATCATCTTCCAAACTATCATTCATTTTTCTTTCTCCATTTGGACTTTGTCTCCCTTCTCCCCTTCTTCGGTTGTACAAGCATAGTTTCACTAGCCAATGTACACTCCATGTCCACTGTTTTTATTCCTGCTAATCTTGACTGACTGCCATCCTTTGTATCTACTACAGTAATACCATTTTATACTGAGAAAGGTCTGCTCCTGGATCTATACTCCACTGAATATTTTCAAGGATATATCTTGTTTTTTTTTTTTTTTTTTGTGGAGACTTTGCTTTAGCAATCTGTGTGGATTTAACTGAAGAACTGATGCAAGTTTACATGCTTCACAGACTGACCTGGTTTTTATCATTATAGACTCATGAGAATCAGCACCCTTCACATCATCAAAAAGATTATCTCCAAACTTCTATGTGGATGTAGAGGGATTTTAAGTACAGAATTTTCTTCCTTTATTTGTAACAGTGTTTCATTATCTGGAGGTTACTCAAGGACTGGAAAGATACTCCTGTAAACAGGGCTGTTCTGGGGAATCTTTGATTAACCTGCAGCTCACACTCAAGGCCTTACGAATCGAGGAAGAGCCATTTCAGATGGGCTTCAGGGCCTCATGGAGAATCACTTCAGTTCACTTGCTCAGTTGTGTCTGACTCTGCGACCCCATGGACTGCAGCATGCCAGGTTTCCTGTCCATTACCAATTCCCAGAGCTTGTTCAAACTCACATCTATTGAGTCAGTGATACCATCCAGCCATCTCACCCTCTGTCGTCCCCTTCTCATCCCCTTCTCCTCCTGCCCTCAATCTTTCCCAGCATCACCGTTTTTTCCAGTGAGTCAGTTCTTCGCATCAGATGGCCAAAGTATTGGAGCTTCAGCTTCAATATCAGTCCTTCCAATGACTATTCAGGACTCATTTCCTTTAGGATAGAGTGGTTGGATCTCCTTGCAGTCCAAGGGACTCTCAAGAGTATTCTCCAACACCACAGTTCAAAAGCATCAATTCTTGGGCCCTCAGCTTTCTTTATATTTCAACTCTCACATCCATACATGACTACTGGAAAGTCACTTGCCTAAATCTGATTTTAGAGTTCTGAATTTCTTGGCTTTTCTCTTGACACTGAATAGCTGAAAATGGATCAGACAGATCCAGAGTTTTATCCATCCATCACATAGTCTCCATTCATGGAAGAATGACTATCCAGTTGAAGAGAAAACTCTTTCTCAAAAGAGGCTTGGGGGTGCTTAACTTCATCTTCACTTTTCTTCCCCAGTTTTCTTCCTTTTGATTCTGCCTCCCAGTGGTTTCAGGGATACTACTGCATGTTTATCTTTATCAGTATCTTTAATATCATTAATGCTATGCTGCTTATGGATTCACTTGTATTTTTATTTATAAGTATCTGCTTATTAGAAGATGATTGGTTAATCATCTTGTTCATTTTAGCCCCAAGGTGAGGACGTTTGAAAAAGATACCATCTTCAGATTTTGATCTAAGTTTCTCTGATCTAGAAGTAGAAGTGTTACTGAAAGGCCCTGTTTTCAGGTGGGTTATTTTCCTGGTCTCTAAAAGAGAAGAGGACAAACTTGTATTCCTTTTCTTGTGATCTCCTTCCGATAGTGGTAGAGTTCATCACCAAGAGGGCTCCTAGGGCCTTGAGATTCAGATTCTTCTTGAACACTAAGTCCAGGTGTTTCAGCAGCAATTGTAGCTATATTATCAGGAAGATAACTGCTTTTTCCATGTGTTTTAGCCATTGGAGCTTGACTCTAATCACAAGTGTCCGCCAATATAATTTCACTTTTATTAGGTTTATGTTATGGTTGAGTTGAAGACTTTGGTATTTTCTTAATTCACGTGCACACCCGAGTGCTCCAATTTAGTTTGTGTATCCGACTTGGAGGTTTGTTTGTTTGTTTTGTGTATCAGACGTGGAGGTTTTCTTTCTTCATAGCCAGTTAGTGCTAGAAAATGAAAAGGTTGTTACTGGTGAATCTAGAATAACATCTTCTCAGATTCACAGTCAGTTGCTTGATGTGGTTAATCATTCTCAATTTTCTGCTGCAGCTGTTCAGAAAACTTTTTGCTTTCCTCCTGTATTCTTTTCATTCATAAACTCTGTGATAAGTTTAAGATTCTGCTGCCAAAGATTTTCAGACTTTGCTGTTTCTTCCTCATGTGTTCTTCAGTTAGTGCACAGCAATCACATAATCCTGTTCCTCAGTTCAGTTCAGTTCAGTTCAGTCACTCAGTCGTGTCCGACTCTTTGCGACCCCATGAATCGCAGCATGCCAGGCCTCCCTGTCCATCACCAACTCCCAGAGTTCACTCAGGCTTACGTCCATTGAGTCCATGATGACATCCAGCCATCTCATCCTTGGTCCTCCCCTTCTCCTCCTGCCCCCAATCCCTCCCAGCATCAGAGTCTTTTCCAATGAGTCAGCTCTTCGCATGAGGTGGCCAAAGTGCTGGAGCTTGAGCTTTAGCTTCATTCCTTCCAAAGAAATCCCAGGGTTGATCTCCTTCAAAATGGACTGGTTGGATCTCCTTGCAGTCCAAGGGACTCTCAAGAGTCTTCTCCTGCTCTTAATTGATCTAAAATTTTAATGGTTTCATGAGTGACTTTCTGTTGCTCTTCAGCTGTTGATTTTTGGTGAAGAGTTCTTGTAGTCTCTGTGCATCTAAAATTCGTTCCTTTTTCAGTCTGGTTACCTTTTTTAGTACTTTTACTTGTAAACCTTGTATTTCTTTACCACGATACTCCTTTCAGTTCAGTTAAGTCTCTAAATTGTGTTCAATTCTTAGCACCCTCATGGATTGCAGCATACCATATTTCCCTCCTCCACACTTCTACTGGTTAATGTTTTCTGACCTGTTCTGTTACATTATGGAGGTCAGAAGTTGTCTTTAGCCAGTTTAAATACAGCTTGCAAGGCTGTGTCTAGATTCTCGAAAGCCCTGACAGGCAAGCAGGCATGCTCAGAGACTGGAAAGAGACAGCCTCATGCTTTTCTCCTCATTCCCTCACTAACCCACCAGAATGCCTGTGGCCACACCACCCCTCTCAGGGCAGCCTACACTCTCTAGGGCTAGGGGAGGGTCCGAGGGCCACAACCCGCTCACCTCTCCTAAACCTTCTCAGTGTTGAATCTTAGTTTAACTTTCCTTTTGGGGGAGAATTTCAAGCATTTTTTCATTGAAGTATAATTAATTTATGATGTGATGGTTTCTGGTGTACAGCAAGGTGATTCACTTATGTGTGTGTGTGTGTGTGTGTGTGTGGTGCTAAGTTGCTTCACTTGGGTCTGACTCTGTGTGATCCTATGGACTGTAGTGTGCCAAACTGCTCTGTCCATGGGATTCTCCAGGCAAGAATACTGGAGTGGGTTGCCATGCCCTCCTCCACGGGATCTTCCTGACCCAGGGATCAAACCCGTGTCTCTTAAATCTCCTGCATTGGCAGGCAGGTTCTTTACTGCTAGCACCACCTGGGAAGTGTGTGTGTGTATGAGAGAGAGAATGTATGTGTGTATATGTGTGTGTGTATATATATATGTTCTTTTTCATACTCTTTGTCATTATGGTTTGTTAGAGATATTGAATATAGTTCCCTGTGCTATACAGTAGGACCTTGTTTAGACTTTATGTGTGTGTGTGTGGTGTGTGTGTGTGTATAATAGTTTGTATCTGCTAATCCCAAATTCCTAATTTATCTGCCCTCTTCCCCTTTGGTGACGTAAGTTCATTTTCTGTGAGTCTCTTTCTGTTTTTTAGATAAGTTCATTTATATCATTTTTTTAAGATTTCACATATAAGTGGTATCATATATTTGTCTTTGACTTATTTGACTTGAGGAGGAAATGGCAACCCACTCCAGTATTCTTGCCTGGAAAATCCTATAGACAGAGGAACCTGATGGCTGCAGTCCATGGGATTGCAGAGTCAGTACGACTGAGCGACTAACAGTACTTGACTGACTATGATGATCTCTGGATCTATCGGTATTGCTGCAAACAGCATTATTTCATTCTTTTCTATGTCTGGGTAATATTCCATTGTGTGTGTGTGTGTGTGTGTGTGTGGCCTGTGTGTGTGTGTGTGTGTGTGTGTTCAGTTGCTCAGTCATGACCAGCTTTTTCTGATTTCATGAACTGTAGCCTGCCAGGCTCCTCTGTCCATGGAATTTTCCAGTCAAGAATACTGGAATGGGTTGCCATTTCCTACTCCAGGGAATCTTCCTGATTGAACCTGAGTCTTTTGTGTCTCCTGCATTGGCAGGTGGATTCTTTGCCACTGACCGCACTGGGCAGCCCCATTTGTGTGTGTGTGTGTGTGTCTGTATATGTATGTATGTATGTATGTGTATATACCACATGTTCTTTACCAGTTCATCTGTTGATGGGGGTTTAGATTACTTTTACGTCTTGACTGTTGTAAACAGTGCTGCAGTGAATGCTGCAGTGCCTGTATCTTTTCAAATTATATTTTCTCTGAATGTATGCCCAGGAGTGAGATTTTTGATAATGCGATGACTAGCTTTAATTTGTTTTAAGGAGCCTTCATACTATGCTCCATAGTGACTGCACAAACAATGTAGGAGAGTTCCCTTTTCTCCGCATCTTCTCTAGCATTTATTATGTGTAGACTTTTTCCTGGTGGTTGTACTGACCAGTGTGAGTTGTACTGCAGCGTAGTTTTGATTTGCTATTCTCTAATAATTAGCCGTGTTGAGCATATTCTCATGTGCCTATTAGCCATCTATATATTTTCTTTGGGGAAATGTCTGTGTCATCTGTCTTTTTTTGACTGGGTTGTTATTTTGTTGTTGAGTTGTATGGGCTGTCTATGCATTTTAGAAATTAGCCCTTGGCAGATGCATTGTTTGCAAATACTTTCTGCCAGCCCGTAGGTTGTCTTTTCATTTTGTTCATGATTTCCTTTGCTGTGCATCAAGGATATCGCTAACTCCTGCATAGGCTGTGACTGGAACAGTGAAAAGAAGAGTGATGTAAAAAAATTACAAAATGTTGCTTGGCTGTGGAGCATCAGGAGTTTGGAGCTTAGTGAAAATTTTGTTTTACTACTTGGGGAATTGTAGTTTATAGCAGTTTTTAGTAACTTAATTCAGAATGCTACATCTCAGTGTTATTCTTCAGTCACTAAGTCGACTCTCTCTGACTCCATGGAGGGCAGCATGCCAGGCATCCCTCTCCTTCACTATCTCCCGGAGTTTGCGCAAGCTTACGTCCACTGAGTTGGTGATGCTGTCGAACCATCTCATAAGGATAAGAAGCTTATAGAAGCTTCCTGATGGGAGAGATTAAGGATGAAACTGGGTCTTGTTCTGATGGGCAGGGTCATGCTTTAAGGTTTTCTGTTGGTGACTAAGCTTGTGTTCCCTCCTTGTTGTTTGACCTGAGGCCAAACTGTGGAGAGGTAATGAAGATAGTTAGGACCTCCTTTAAAAGGTCCCAGGCATGCCGTGCTGCAGAGTGCCCCTCACCCTCCAGCCGGCTACCAGCAGCCCATGCCTCCGCCAGAGACTCCTGGACACTCAGGGGCAAGTCTGGGTCAGTCTCTTGTGGGCTCACTGCTGCTTTCTCCTGGATCATGGTGTGCACTAGGTTTTGTTTGTATCCTCCAAGAGTCTGTTTCCCCAGTCCTGTGTAAGTTCTGGCGGCTCTATGGTGGGGTTAATAGTGACTTCTCCTAGAGGGCTTATGCCATACCCAGGTCTGCTGCACTCCGGGCCCTTGGCTCTGCAGCAGGCCACTGCTGACCTGCACCTCCATAGGAGACACTCATACGCAGTTGTGGCTCAGTCTCTGTGGGTTCTCTGGGTCCTGGTGCGCACAAGGTTTGTTTGAGCCCTCAGATAGTCTCTGGTGGGTATGGGGTTTGATTCTAAACGTGATTTTGCCCCTCCTACTGTCCTGCTGCGGCTTCTCCTTTGCCCTTAGATGTGGGATATCTGTTTTTGGTGAGATCCAACGTTCTCCTGTCGATGGTTGTTCAGCAGCAAGTTGTAATTGTGGAGTTCTTGCATGAGAATACGAGCATACATCCTTCTACTCTGCCATCTTCCTCTGCTTTTACTTACCACTATTTAATAAATGGTGTATTTTAAAGAATATCCAGTTTTAAATGATTGGACATCATACAAACACACTTTTTTGAAATGTATATGTGTTGTAGGCTGGCCTTTGACCTTTCATTTGGTACTTTATTCTTAGTTAACTTTGTAAACAGTAGAAGGCAGAGCTTGGAAACGTGATGTACATGTAGTTGTGAATATGACTTTTACTGGATTTGGTGGTGATGTTTATTATTTCTTTCTTAGTTAAGGTATATCCTATGCATGACTTGTGATTTACTAATGTTACCCAATTTAAAAAATGGCAGACATTAAAACCACAGATAACCAGTAGCAGTGAATTACCTTCTCTTGGGAGTATGAGAGGTTGACATCAGCACCTCTTAAATGTCTTAAAATGCTTGTCAAAAATGGCTTAACTAATCAGTTAGCGAGTCCAGTTTGAATTTAGTATATATCTTAGTTCTCTTATTGTAGCTCTTTGTGAAGGCTTTAAATCATAGAAATTCTCTTTCTCTAATTTAGAGAGTATGTGTATGTTTTGGTGTATAATATCGTGGAGTATGTATGTATAAGATTGTAGAGAAGTAGATAGCTGCTTCCCCATGAGAGAGTGTAGATATATCTTAACAAGAGAGAAATAATAAACATCACCACCAAATCCAGTAAAAGTCATATTCACAACTACATGTATGTCACGTTTCCAAGCTCTGCCTTCTACTGTTTACAAAGTTAGCTAATAATAAAGTACCAATAAAGTACTTAGTGTCATAGTTTTTACAGTAGTTTCATCAATGCTGCCCCAAGTCTTTTAATTTAGTTTATAACCACCATTATTGCCTCCCTTACGGAGTCAGTCTCCCTTTACTTTGTTAACTGAATGGATATGTGATAGAAATTAGCTTTCCTTTTTATACTGCTGAATTTTTAGTATGTAGCTTCTAATATTTGTAAGTTCTCGAAGAATTTCACAAGTTGTAGGAGACAACAGAAATGTGATGTTGCCAATTTGGACACTCGTTAAAAATGATATCCATGCTGTCATTTCTCAAATCTAAAAAGAGAGACAAAAAGCATGTATCAGGCTGTATTTCTTGAAATTGCTTCCAGCTGCCTGCTTCCTAATATAGAAATGTTTATTAAAAGTGGCAGGTTAAAAATTGAATTCCTAAGGCAAATATGGCTAACTCTAATTTTGCTAAAGAATTGGAAATACCTGAGAAATTGCCTCTATAGTGGCTTTGGTGTGGAGTGAGGGGCATGGTTGGAACAAATAATACGTATTTCTTGGCTAGCAAAAAAAAAAAAAAAAAAATAGTAAACAGCCTAGATAGTTTCATTGAACTAACGACAAATTTACTAAGGTAGTGAATTAAAAATATGAATTATCTTTATATTTTATGCATTGCAACAGTATAAAAACTGCTGCAAAGTTAGAATGAATCATTTAAGATAGTAGATAATGTAGAGACAGTGATGGATTTGCCTGGCCATGAAACTCAATTGAGGATGAGACTTAAATTAGGGAAATAAGCAGAGTAAAATATGGTTGAGGTGGAGAAAATAATTTTAAATCATACCTAGACTAGTTGGAGGAAATGAGATTTAAAGAAGTATTAGACTGAAATGCTATGAAGAAGCTTTTTAAAATCAGGGAAAATTTGTGTTCATTCTGACAAGAAATTAATGACAAAAAGAAGATACATGTTGAGGGAAAAAAAAACAACAAAAAACACCAGTGTTTCAATGAGTCTTTGGTGGGGGAAATTTTGAACAGTAAGAGAAGAAATAGAGAGCAATGGCAACTGTATTAGAGATATATTTGAACATTGTTTTTGTGCATGCATTCACTGGTTATGATGGCACATTAAGAAGCAGGTAATGGAATGTGTTCTAAGTTAAATTGTAGATTCAGGTAGTAGAAATCATGAAGGAGGAATCTAGCGACCAAAAATCTTTGTGAAGATTGGTTGTGCCTTTGTTGTTCTTCAGTAATCAGTTATACCCAACTCTTTGTGATCTCAAGGACTGCAGCATGGCAGGATTCCCTGAGCTTCAGTATATCCTGGAGTTTGCACAAACTCATGTTCATTGAGTCGATGATGCCATCCAACCATCTCATCCTTTGTAACCCCCTTGCCTCCTGCCCTCAATCTTTCCCAGCATCAGAGCCTTTTCCAGTGAGTCAGCTCTTTGCATCAGATAGCCAATATATTGGAGCTTCAGGTTCATCAACAGTCCTTCTAATGAACATTCAGGGTTGATTTCCTATAATATTGACTAGTTTGATCTCTTTGCAGTCTAAGGGGCTCTCAAGAGTCTTCACCCACACCATAGATCAAAAGCATCAATTCTCTGGTGCTCAGCTTTCTTTATGATCCAACTCTCACATCTGTACATGACTACTGAGAAAACCATAGTTTTGACTGTACAGACCTTTGCTGGCAAAATGATGTGTCTGCTTTTTAATACATTGTTTAGATTTGTCCTAGCTTTTCTTCCAAGGAGCAAGCGTCTTTTCATTTCATGGCTATAGTCACCGTCCCCAGTGATTTTGGAGCCCAAGAAAATAAAGTCTGTCACTGTTTCCATTTTTTTCCCCATCTATTTGCCATGAAGTGATGGGACCAGATGCCATGATCTTAGTTTTTTTGTATTGAGTTTTAAGCTAGCTTTTTACTATCCTTTTTCACCTTCATCAAGAGTCTCTTTGGTTCTTCTTCGCTTTCTGCCATTAGGGTGGTATCATCTGCATATCTGAGGTGATAGATATTTCTCCTGGCAATCTTGATTCCAGCTTGTGCTTGATCCAGCCAGGCATTTTGCATGATGTACTCTGCATATGATTTAAATAAGCAGGATGACAATATACAGCCCTGACATACTCCTTTCCCAATTTTGAATCAGTCCATTGTTCCATGTCCAGTTCTAACTGTTGCTTCTTGACCTACATTCAGATTTCTTAGGAGGCAGGTAAGGTGGTCTGGTATTCCCATCTCCTTAAGAATTCTCCACAGCTTGCTGTGATTCACAAAGTCAAAGGCTTTAGCATATTCAATGAAGCAGGAGTGTGTTTTTCTGGAATTCCTTTGCATTTTATGTGATCCCACAGTTGTTGGCAATTTGATCTCTGGTTCCTCTGCCTTTTCTAAAGCCAGCTTGAACATCCGGAAGTTCTCAGTTCACATACTGTTGAAGTCTAGCTTGAAAGATTTTGAGCATTGCCTTGCTGGCATTTCAGTTGAGCACAGTTGTGTGATAGTTTGTACATCCTTTGATATTGCCCTTTTTTGGGTTTGGAATGAAATCTGACTTTTTCTAGTCCTGTGGCCACTGCTGAGTTTTCCAAATTTGCTGGCATATTGAGTGCAGCACTTTAACAGCATCATCTTTTATGATTTGGAATAGCTCAGCTGGAATTCCATCACCTCCACTAACTTTGTTCATAGTGATGCTTCCTAAGGCCCACTTGACTTCACATTCCATGATGTCCGGCTCTTGGTGAGTGATCACACCATCATAGTTATCCAGGTCACTAACACTGTTTTGTATAGTTCTTTTGTGTATTCTTGCCACCTCTTCTTAATATCTTCTGATTCTGTTAGATCCATACCGTTTCTGTCCTTTATTGTGCCCGTCTTTGCATGAAATGTCCCTTGGTGGCTCTGATTTTCTTGAAGAGATTTCAATACTCATTGTGTGTTTCCCTATTTATGTTGACTGGTTAAAATGACTCTTTTAAAAAGAATCATAAATATTTCATAATAAATATCTTTTCATTGCTGCTTAACATGTTGTAGTAATGTTAATCATTTCTTATTAGTTTATACGTTGAAATTGCAGTTCAGTGTATTAGTAGTACATGGTCTTGTTGACCATACAGCATAGAAAAAGAGAAAGACTACAATGTAATTAGTGGTGCATGGCTTTATGGACCATACAGAAAAGAGAAAGCTTAATGTTTACTTACATTTGTGTTTTAGTATAATCATAAGAACGGATCTAACCTTAAAAAGGTGAAGAACTTTGTTGGGCAATGTAGGCTTTCATATGTTTGATTTTGTGTCTGAATAATGCACATTATTTATAAAATTTTAAAAAATTTGGAAGGATTTGTAGAATGGGTCTTTTAGGCAGTTTTATTTGATACTGGCACAAATATCAAGTAATGAGACAAATATACAAATAAATTCTGTAATGGCTATTATGATTCTTATCAGAAAGGGGGTAGGGTTAGGGTCTTGTAATTTGAGTAGCATATTCTGAGCAATGATGTTTTGGTTAAGATGCCAATAGCATAGGCACAAAGGCTGAAATAAGCAAGGGGACTACATCATACCTAAAAAGTCTACACAGTAAATGAAACAAGTTAAAAAGGCAATCTAGGATGGGAGAAAATATTTACAAACTATATATCTGATAACTGGTCAATATTATTTTAGATATATAAGGAACTCATACAACTCAAAAACAAAAAGGCCAATAATCATATTTTTAGATGGACAAATGATGCAAATAGACTTCTTTTTCTGAAGAACACATACCAATGGGCAACAGGTATATTGCTAATTATCAGAGAAGTTTAGATAGCTTTAAAATTGTCAAAAAGTGTATCCTTAATTCATATTGTAAAATTAAAATATGCGAATTACTGGAGTTCAGTAAATGTAGGAAGTGTGTGTGCTAGTTACTCAGTCGTGCCCTGATACTTTGTGACCCATGGACTGTAGCCCCCAGGCTCCTCTGTCCATGGAGTTCTCCAGGCAAGAATATTGGAGTGGGTTGCCATCCCCTGCTCCAGGGGATCTTCCCAACCCAGGGACTGAGCCCAGGTCTCCTGCATTGCACACAGATTCTTTACCATTTGTGTCACCAGGGAAGCCAATAATACAGGATTTTGAAAATTACGTTTACATGGCAGGCAATTTTGCTTTTTTTCGGAAAAAAAAATAATAAACTAGTTTTACTAGGTTTGGTTACTTAGGTACTAAAGTACCTAACTTTTGGTACTAAAGTTAAGTACTTTTGGAATTTGGAAAAGCAGTGCTTATAAATGCTACAAATGCCCTGATCTTTAACATGAAGGCATAATAGGTATCCTCTAAAATTCCCATCAGGCTTGATAGTTCTTTATTTTGCTAGTGTTCTTAATTTTTAGATGCTTATGGGTTTTTCTCATTGATTATATTTTGAATCTTCTTGAGGCCAATATTAACTAACATGGCCCTATTGATAGGAACTGTTATTATGTTTGTAGCTATTCTTGTTCTTTTATCTTCCAAGTTATTCCTGGCAACCTGCTACAGCGATCACTGTCAAGAATGACTTGATGCTTTATCAACTTTGTATTTTATGACATTTTCCTCTTGGCATTTTATTTTAAAGTATAGCGTACATGATGTAGAAGAAGTGCAAATAGAAATGAAAATGGGATTTTGATGTTTTATGTCTTGTCAGGAAATCTTTCATTATATTTTGATTAAGTATGGCACAAACCTAGAAAACATGGAAATTTTGTTATTCAAAAAGTTAATTTTATAAATATTGTAAATATCTGCTTCTTAAAACCAAAGCAAAGCAAAACAAAAGAATATTACTTTATATGGCAAAGGTATAAACATAAATGGGAGAAAATATTGAAGTGTCTTTAACAAATGAAGACATTTTACAAATAAATAAAATTCCTGAAATTTATTAAAAATGCTGGCAAAAATACATACAGTGCACTGAAAAATAAATACTTTGTAGAGATGTCTTGCTATGTTTAATATAAAAATGCATATTAAAACCTCCCTGAGATATTTTTTCGCCTAGTTGACTGGTAAATGTAAAGCCTAATATACATTGTTTAAATAGATATGGAGAATCAGTTACTCTCAAATTGTTGATCAGAGTATAAATTTGTATAACTTCTTTGGAAATATCTTTTCAAAATTCAAATACACATATGCTAGATTCTCTCCTTTATCGAGCCCATCTTTGCATGAAATGTTTCCTTGGTATCTCTGATTTTCTTGAAGAGATCTCTAGTCTTTCCCATTCTGTTGCTTTCCTCTATTTCTTTGCATTGATCGCTGAGGAATGCTTTTTATCTCTTCTTGCTATTCTTTGGAACTCTGCATTCAGATGCTTATATCTTTCCTTTTCGCCTCTCTTTTTTTTCACAGCTATTTGTAAGGCCTCCCTAAGCAGCCATTTTGCTTTTTTGCATTTCTTTTCCATGGGGATGGTCTTGATCCCTGTCTCCTGTACAGTGTCACAAACCTCTGTCCATAGTTCATCAGGCACTCTGTCTATCAGATCTAGTCCCTTAAATCTATTTCTCACTTTCACTGTGTAATCATAAGGGATTTGATTTAGGTCATACCTGAATGGTCTAGTGGTTTTCCCTGCTTTCTTCAGTTTGAGTCTGAATTTGGCAATAAGGAGTTTATGATCTGAGCCACAGTCAGCTCCTGGTCTTGTTTTTGTTGACTGTATAGAGCTTCTCCATCTTTGGTTGTAAAGAAAAGAATCAATCTGATTTTAGTGTTGACCATCTGGTGATGTCTATGTGTAGAGTATTCTCTTGTGTTGTTGGAAGAGGGTGTTTGCTATGACCAGTGCATCTTCTTGCCAAAACTCTATTAGTCTTTGCCCTGCTTCATTCCATATTCCAAGGCCAAATTTGCCTGTTACTCCAGGTGTTTCTTGACTTCCTGCTTTTACATTCCAGTCCCCTATAATGAAAAGCACATCTTTTTTTGGGTGCTAGTTCTAAAAGTCTTGTAGGTCTTCATAGAATCATTCAACTTCAGCTTCTTCAGCGTTACTGGTTGGGGCATAGACTTGGATTACTGTGATATTGAATTGTTTGCCTTGGAAATGAACAGAGATAATTCTGTCGTTTTTGAGATTGCATCCAAGTACTGCATTTCGGACTCTTTTGTTGACCATGATGGTCACTCCATTTCTTCTAAGGGATTCCTGCCAACAGTAGTAGATATAATGGTCATCTGAGTTAAATTCACCCATTCCATTCCATTTTAGTTCGCTGATTCCTAGAATGTTGGCGTTGACTCTTGCCATCTCTTGTTTGACCACTTCCAATTTGCCTTGATTCATGGACCTGACATTCCAGGTTCCTATGCAATATTAAAGGTTAGTTTTCATTCCAATCCCAAAGAAAGGCAATGCCAAAGAATGCTCAAACTACCGCACAATTGCACTCATCTCACATGCTAGAAAAGTAATGCTCAAAATTCTCCAGCCAAGCTTCAGCAATAACTGTGAACTGTGAACTTCCATATGTGCAAGCTGATTTTAGAAAAGGCAGAGGAACCAGATATCAAATTGCCAACATCCGCTGAATCATCAAAAAAGCAAGAGAGTTCAAGAAAAACATCTATTTCTGCTTTATTGAATATGTGAAAGCCTTTTGTGTGGATCACAATAAACTGGAAAATTCTGAAAGAGATGAGAATACCAGACCACCTGACCTGCCTCTTGAGAAACCTATACGCAGGTTAGGAAGCAACGGTTAGAACTGGACATGGAAACACAGACTGTTTCCAAATAGGAAAAGGAGTACATCAAGGCTGTATATTTTCACCCTGCTTATTTAACATATATGCAGAATACATCATGAGAAACGCTGGGCTTGAAGAAGCACAAGCTGGAATCAAGATTGCCGGGAGAAATATCAATAACCTCAGATATGCAGATGACACCACTCTTATGGTAGAAAGTGAAGAGGAACTAAAAAGCCTCTTGATGAAAGTGAAAGAGGAGAGTGAAAAAGTTGGCTGAAGCTCAACATTCAGGAAACGAAGATCATGGCGTCTGTTCTCATCACTTCATGAGAAATAGATGGGGAAACAGTGAAAACAGTGTCAGACTTTATTTTTGGGCTCCACAATTGCTGAAGATGGTGATTGCAGTGATGAAATTAAAAGACACTTACTTATTGGAAGGTAAGTTATGATTAATCTAGATAGCGTATTCAAAAGCACAGACATTACTTTGCCAGCAAAGGTCTGTCTAGTCAAGGCTATGGTTTTTCCAGTGGTCATGTATGGATGTGAGACTTGGACTGTGAAGAAGGCTGAGCGCCGAAATATTGATACTTTTGAGCTGTGATGTTGATGAAGACTCTTGAGAGTCCCTTGGACTGCAAGGAGATCCAACCAGTCCATTCTAAAGGAGATCAGCCCTGGGTGCTCTTTGGAAGGAATGATGCTAAAGCTGAAACTCCAGTACTTTGGCCACCTCATGTGAAGAGTTGACTCATTGGAAAAGACCCTGATGCTGGGAGGGATTGGGGGCAGGAGGAGAAGGGAATGACCGAGGATGAGATGGCTGGATGGCATCACTGACTCGATGGGCGTGAGTCTGCGTGAACTCCGGGAGTTGGTGATGGACAGGGAGGCCTGGCGTGCTGCAGTTCATGGGGTCACAAAATGTCGGACACGACTGAGTGACTGAACTGAACTGAACTGATGCTAGATTCAAGGGATTTGATCTGATAGACAGAGTGCCTGCTGAACCATGGACGGAGGATCGTGAAATTGTTAAGGAGGCATGGATGAGGATCATCCCAGGAAAAAGAAATGAAAAAAGGCAAAATGGTTGTTTGAGGAGGCCTTACAAATAGCTGAGAAAAGAAGAGAAGTGAAAAGCAAAGGAGAAAAAAAAAGATACACCCATTTGAATGCAGAGTTCCCATAAATCGCATGGAGAGATAAGAAAGCTTTCCTCAGTGATCAGTGCAAAAAAGAGAGGAAAACAATAAAATGGAAAATACTAGAGATATCTTCAAGAAAATTAGAATACCAAGGGAATATTTCATACAGAGATTGGCACAAGAAAGGACAGAAACAGTATGGACCTAACAGCAGAAGATATTAAGAAGAGGTGGCAAGAATACACAGAAGAACTGTACAAAAAAGATCTTCATGAGCCAGATAACCACGATGATGTGATCACTCACCTAGAACCAGACATCCTGGAATGCGAAGTCAAGTCAGTGCCAGGAAGTGTCACTATGAACAAAGCTAGTGAAGGTGATGGAATTCCAGGCAAGCTATTTCAAATCCTAAAAGATGATGCTGTGAATGTGCTGCATTCAATATGCCAGCAAATTTTGAAAACTCAGCAGTGGCCACGGGTCTGGAAAAGTTCAATTTTCATTCCAATCCCAAAGAAAGACAATGCCAAAGAATGTTCGAGCTATTGCACAATTGTACTGTCTCACACACTAGCAAACAAATGCTCAGAATTCATTTGATTCTTGGGACATAAACTGAGATAGCTGAAGAAGACATACATACAACTTTTTAACTGAATATCCTTTATAAAATATATGAACATGTGTTACCTGGTAAAATTAATATTCAAAAGAATGACATTAAACTAAAACTCTGTAAGCTATATATAGAATACTCCATCAGTGGACACACAGAAGGTATTTGTTCATCACAAATATATCACTAATGCAGTGATGTTTGCTACTCAGTTCAAACATGTGTTTCTCAAAAGGAAGATTTCTTTGACTTCCTCTCTTTAGACTAGCTAGGGCAAGCACCGTATTAAAGAATTCATCCTCTATATTTTGTCTGAGCACTGGATATATCTGTGATTAAATAATTAAATTTTTGTCCCCCATTAATTAAGTTAGGTTCCTTGAGGGTTGAGAATCCATCTGCCTCATTCACTGCTGGGGCATTGTGTACTATGATATCCTCTATGTTGATAACAATGCATATTTGAATGCGTGAGGATTAATTCTAGAGTATCAGACCAACACCACAGCCTATTAGGAAAATGCATGTTTGTCTTCTCACCCATGCTGCATTTCTGTTCCTTCTTTCAGTGACTTCCCTAAAACAAACTAACAGTTTAACTTTTTAGTGTGTGTGGGTAGTAGGGGGAGAACACAGATCCCTTTTAGAAACCATGATTAACATAAAATTGCAAAGATGTAACACCCCCAAGTTTTGTTATTTAATTTCAAAGATATCATGGATTTCCCTAAATCTCTTGATATAGGCCCACATCACTCTGAGGTTTTACTCTGAAGGATTGATTTTTCTGTTATTTTATTTTATTCTGACAGTTTTTGGTATCTTTGCTTTTTGACCATTTCTCTTGTTCTTTGACTGGCCTTTTGTGTTTTATTACAAAAAATTTCAAACATATGGAAAGGTTGAAAAAGTGTACTTTGATACCAAAATATCCATCGGTCATATTCTGCAATTATCTTTTTACCACATTTCCTTTCTCATGTAGTTTTCTGTCAATCCATTCATCCTTTTTTCATTTAATGCATTTTTGCGTACGTTGCCGATATCATTGTACTTTTTTCCATATACTTCAGCTTGCCTGGCATTAACTAAAGTTCAGTTTACAGGATTCTATTTTGTGGTAGAAATTTATATACAATGAAACACACCAATTTTAAGTGTAACATTTGATCAATTTCAACAGGTGTATACACAAACTCCTATTAAGTGGTAGAACAGTCTCATCACGTCCAGAAAGTTTGCTTCTGTTTGTCCTTATTATTTTTTGTCCTTTTATTTAAGCAGTTAAAGCTTACTCCTGTTTAATTATTTTTACGTTATAATGATCCCCTCAGCTTTGCATTGTTTGATAGGCATTCTCTCTATCATAAATTGAAGGTTGATAACAAAGTATCCGTCAACCCAGGATTGTTAAGAATCAGCCTAGTGATAAAACTAAGAAGACCTAGTAAGAGTTAGGAACATAATCTCCAACCTGGTGGTTGTGTTGTTCGTGTTCTTTGATAAGTGTTTGCAGGGTAAAGGGGGAGTGGGAGTAATGACTGGGTGGAGGAAAGTCTTATTAGTGCTCGTGTTCACATGGTACTAAAGGGAGCAATTTATTTTGGTTGACAAAATTCCTGTTCACAAAGTCTTACTTCTTACTCAAGAATTAGGAGTAAGAAGTAAGACTTTTTACCTTTGAACACATTTCACCTTTGTGCAGTAAGACCATTTCACCTTTGAACACAACTTACCTATCATAGGATGTTTCCCAGTATTCATATAGTGAATTACTGTTGTGGGAGGAAGTAAAAAACAATGTATTACAGTCACAGGGAAACATTTTTCTAGTCTAAAAATTTTGTTTTTTTCTTGGAAGTTATAGCTATTTTTTAAGTGTGTTGTTTTTAGCTGAAAGCTTGCTTTCCCTTATATGTCTATTTATAACATTATTATGTAGTTTCTAATGCTTCAACATTATCAGTATAGCACAGTTTTTGCTGCTGCTGCTACTGCTAAGTCTCTTCAGTCGTGTCCAACTCTGTGTGACTCCATAGACGGCAGCCCATGAGGCTCCCCTGTCCCTGGGATTCTCTAGGCAAGAACACTGGAGTGGGTTGCCATTTCCATCACCAATGCATGAATGTGAAAAGTGAAAGTGAAGTTGCTCAGTCGTGTCCAACTGTTAGCGACCCCATGGACTGCGGCCCGCTACGCTCCTCCGTCCATGGGATTTTCCAGGCAAGAGTGCTGGAGTGGGGTGCTATTGCCTTCTCCGATAGCACAGTTTAGTAACAGAAATTTAGTAAAACAGTTTATTAACAGTAGAAATTTAAGATTATTTATGTCTAACAAACACTCATATTGAAATTTAAACTCCTTTAGCACTGATAATTTTATTTCTGGAGAGCAACTTTGGTGCTTCTCATTAGCCAGTGAGCAATAAACACATTCAAGTTTGGAAAGTGTATTGGCAGTGTTAAATTGTTAATATAAGACACTCATTTAACTAATCATTTATGCTTTTTTTTTTTTGGTACATTCTGACACAGAAGAAAGAACCTTCTAAATCCAGTGTGAAGAAAAAAGTGACCAAGATTGCAGAAGCAAAAAAGTAATGAAGAGAAATTTTAAAGTAAATAAGAAAATAACATTTACCGATGAGGGAGAGGTAAGATTCTATAAATGCTTCATTTCTGTGGTACTTTCCAAGTATTAGAAAGTTTGATTCTGCTGCTGACATGCCATTATTAATAAGAAAAATGAATGTTTCTCAAGACCTCTCAGGCACCTCCTTTCATTGTTTCTGTAGGTATTTGGTCAGCTCTACATATGTAGGCAAGAATGCCTTTGTGACAGTAAACTGGGCTACTTCTTAATAATTAACAACAGAGTTTGTTTTCTTTTTTTTTAAATCAGAGTATAGTTGTTTTAAAATGCTGTGTGTGTTAGTTTCTGTGGTATAGCAAAGTGAATCAGCCATGTGTGTGTGTGTGTGTGTGTGTGTGTGTGTGTGTGTGTATACCCTCTTCCTGGGATTTCCTTCCCACTTAGGTCATCACAGAGCATTGAGCAGAGTTCCCTGTGCTATAATCAGTTCTCATTAGTTATCTGTTTTATACATAGTAGTGTATATATGGTGCTTCTTAGGTGGCTCAGTGGTAAAGAATCCATCTGCCATTGCAGGAGATCCAGATTCAATCTCTGGGTTGGGAAGATCCCCTGGAGGAGGAAATGACAACCCACTCCAGTATTCTTGCCTGCAAAGTCCCATGGACAGTGGAGCCTGGCAGGCTACAGACCATGGGTTCGCAGGGTCGAGTCGAACATGACTAAGCGACTGAGTGCCACCATACACCAGTACATACATACCAGTCCCAGTCTCCCAGTCCATCCCAGTCCCTCACTCCATTGGTATCCGTATGTTTGTTCTCTGTTTCACAAATAAGTTCACCTATACCATTTTTCTGTATGGTTCATATATACCATATATATTCCACATATACGTGTTAATAATATTTGAACCATGGTTCAGAAGGAAGGGGACATACCTGTGTATACTTATGGGAAATTCATATCAATGTCTGGCAGAAACTATCAAAATATTGTAAAGTAATTATCCTCCTATTAAAATAAAATTAAATAAACTTATTTTAAAAAAGAAACAATACTTGTTTTTCTCTTTCTCTCTTACTTCACTCTGTATAATAGTCTCTGGGTCCATCCACATCTCTGCAAATGGCACAATTTTGTTCCTTTTTATGGCTAAGTAATATTCCATTGTATGTGTATACCACATTTTCTTTATGATGGATGTTTAGGTTGCTTCCATGTCCTGACTATTGGAAATAGTGTGGCAGTAACAATGGGGTGCATGTTTCTTTCTGAATGATGATTTTTCTCTGCATATATGCCCAGGAATGGGATTGCTGAGTCATATGGTAGTTCTAGTTTTAGTTTTTTTAGGAGCCTCCGCACTGTTCTCTCTAGTGGCTGTTACTGTTTGCATTCCACCAATAGTGTAGGAGGATTCTTTTTTCTCCACACCAAGCCAGCATTTATTGTTCATAGATTTTTTTGGTGTGTTTTTTTAAAAAATTATTTATTTTTTAATGGAAGGATAATAGCTTTACAGAATTTTGTTGTTTTCTGTCAGACATCAACAAGAATCAGACATAGATATACCCATGTCCTTCCCTCCTAAACCTCCCTGCCATCTCCCTCCCTGTCACACTCTTCTAGATTTTGTTACAGAGCCCCTGTTTGAGGTCCCTGAGTCATACAACAAACTCCCACTGGCTATCTGTTTTACATATGGTATTGTGAATTTCCATGTTACTCTCCCCGTACATCTCACCCTCTCTCTCCTCCCCTCCTCCCATGTCCCTAAGTCTGTTCTCTATGTCTGTTTCTCCATTGCTGCGCTGCAAATAAACTCATCAGTACCATCTTTCTAGATTCCATACATATGCATCAGTATATGATACTTTTTTTCTTTTTCTGACTTACTTCACTCCGTATAATAGGCTCTAGGTTTGTCTATCTCATTAGAACTGACTCAAATGTGTTCCTTTTTATGGCTGAGTAGTATTCCATTGTATATATGTAGCACAGCTTTATCCATTCATCTATTGATGGACATCTGGGTTGCTTCGTGTTCTAGCAATTGTAAATAGTGCTGCAGTGAACACTGGCCTACGTGTGTCCTTTTCAGTTTTGGTTTCCTCAGGATATATGCCTAGTAGTGGAATTGCTGGGTCATACGGTGGTTTTATTCCTAGTTTTTTAAGGAATTGTCTGTCATACCATTTTCCATAGTGGCTGTATCAATTTACGTTCCCACCAGCTATGCAAGAGGGTTCCCTTTTCTCCACAGCTTCTCTAGCATTTATTGTTTGTAAACTCTTTAATGGTTGGCATTCTAACTGGTGTGAGGTGGTTATCTCATTGTAGTTTTGATTTGCATTTCTCTAATAATGAGCATTGTTGAGCATCTTTTCAAGTGTTTGTTAACCATCTGTATGTCTTCTTTGGAGAAATGTCTGTTTAGGTCCTTTTCCCACTTTTTGAGTGGGTTGTTTGTTTTTCTGGTATTGATTTGCATGAGCTGCTTGTATATTTTGGAAATTAATCCTTTGTCAGTTGTTTCCTTTGCTATTATTTTCTCCCATTCTGATGGTTGTCTTTTCGCTTTGCGTATAGTTTCCTTTACTATGCAAAAGCTTTTAAGTTTAATTAGGTCCCACTTGTTTATTTTTGTTTTTATTTCTATTACTCTAGGAGGTGGATCATAGGGGATCTGGCTTTAATTTATGTCATCAAGTGTGCTACCTGTTTTCCTCTTAGAGTTTTATAGTTTCTAGTCTTACATTTTAGGTCTTTAATCCATTTCAAGTTTATCTTTATGTATGACATTAGGAAGTGTTTTAATTTCATTCTTTTATACATAGCTTATTTCCCAGCACCACTTATTGAAGAGGCTATCTTTGCCCAATTGTATATTCTTACCTCTTTTATCAAAAAAAAAAAAAAAAAAAGGGTACCCATAGGTGCATCCATTTGTCTCTGGGCTCTCCATCTTGTTCCATTGATCTATGTTTCTGTTTTTGTGCCAGTACCATACTGTCTTGATGGCTGTAGCTTTGTAGTATAGTCTGAAGTCAGGAAGACTGATTCTCCAGCTCCATTCTTCTTTCTCAAGACTGCTTTTACTATTTGGAGTCTTTTGTGTTCCATATGAATTGTGAAATTTTTTGTTCTAGTTCTCTGAAAAATACCATTGGCAATTTGATAGAGATCACATTGAATCTGTAGATTGCATTTGGTAGTATAGTCATTTTCACAATATTGATTCTTTCTACCCAGGAACATGGAATATCTTGCCATCTGTTTATGTCATATTTGATTTCTTTCATTAATCTCTTATAATTTTCCATATACAGTTATTTTGTCTCCTTAGATAGGTTTATTCCTAGATATTTTACTCTTTTTGTTGCAGTGGTGAATGGGATTGATTTCTTAATTTCTCTTTCTGATTTTTCATTGTTAGCATATGGGAATGTAAATGATTTCTGTGTACTGACCTTATATCCTGCAGCTTTGCTGAATTCACTGATTAGCTGTTATAATTTTCTGATAGTTTCTTTGGGTTTTCTATGTATAGTATCTTGTAATCTGCAAAAAGTGAGAATTTTACTTCTTTTCGGATTTGGATTCATATCTTTCTCTGCTCTAATGCTATACCTAGGACTTTTAAAACTATGTTGAATAGTAGTAAAGAGAGTGCACACCCTTGTCTTGTTCCTGATCTTAGAAGGAATGCTTTGTTTTTCACCATTGAGAGTAATGTTTGTAGATTTTTTGATGATGGCCATTCTGACTGGTGTGAAGTGATACTCAAAGTTTTGATTTGCATTTCTCTAATAATTAGTGATGTAGAGCATCTTCTCATGTGTTTGTTGTCCACCTGTATGTCTTTGAAGACGTTTCTATTTAGGTCTTCTGCCCATTTTTTGATTGGGTTGTTTCAGGGGTTGTTCTGAATTTCCCAGATCCTGTTTTTATAGATAAGACTTTCTTGTCCTGGGGTCCATCTCTCAACATACTCTGTGGGAACATGCAGAAGGATAATAACACAGCTACTCACCACAGCTTCTTTTGCTTGACTATAGAAAGCCTCTGCTCTGCGATTCCTCAATTCAGATGCTATATTGGCATGTTTTTACTTACTGGCCTGCTGTGGGAAAAATTCTCTGCTTTAAAATAACCTTAAATGTATAGGTGTCTGGTTTACCTTTCCTAATTACCTGGTCTCAGTGTAAATACATCGCCATAGAGTAGGGAAGGGGTTACCTCACAGATTGCTCATGAAAATCACTTATTATATAATAATATTATCTTCATTTTTTAAGAGGAAACATATTTAGAATGTCAGGTGACTCACCTTAAGTAGCGATGCTAGAGTCAGTGGTCATTGTAGCATCTTCTGAGTATTGTCTCTGTTTCCCTCTGACTGACCTATAGGTTTCCCTGTTCATTCTGATGTAGCACTCAGCATCCCATGCCCACCATGATATCATTTCCCTTGCCCTATGTTTATTTTTTCTTCATACCACTTATTATGAGACTTTGCATTCTGTGATTGCTCAGTGGTTTTCTATTTCTTCCACTCTAGTGGGAATGAGGGAAGATATTTCCTCTCCAGTGGAATGAGAGAAGGTATTTCTATTCCACTGAGATGAAAAAAGTTACATGAGGGAAGGTATTTGTTGGCTCTGCTTACTACTCTGTCCTCTGCACTTAGAACAGTGCCTAACAAATAGTAAGCCCTCAGGAAAAGTGTTATACCCTCGTAAAATAACAGCTTTTTATTCTAACTATAATGTATCACATGTCACATCAAATATTTTATCATTATTAATATAATTGCTGCCTGCACAACCCATATGCAGTGGCATGTGTTTACTTTTAATTCTGAATTTAGCAAAGATTTGGATGTTACTTTGGGGATGAGGTTTTGGTTTAGAAGGCCAAATTTACACTGGTAATGTGGAGTGAAATGGTGTATAAATCATATGAAAACTAACAAAGTTGATTGCAATTAAAAATTTGAAGTTGTTGTTGAAGTTGCAGAGGAAGCCTATAAAATTGAAATATATGAATCTCTGTGATCCAGAAAGGAGGTCAGCACTTGAGAAACACTAAATCAGAAAATAGTTGTGTATTGTATCATATGGTGGCTCAGAGGTTAAAGCATCTGCCTCCAACGCGAGAGACCTGGGTTCGATCCCTGGGTCGGGAAGATCCCTGGAGAAGGAAATGGCAATCCACTCCAGTATTCTTGCCTGGAGAATCCCATGGATGGAGGAGCCTGGTAAGGCTACAGTCCATGGGGTCGCAAAGAGTCGGACACGACTGAGCAACTTCACCTATCACCTATTGTATCATATGCTCACATAAGAGAGGATTAGTGCTTTTAGTGTATTGAGGTTCCTTACTGAGCTACTGATTTAGCTGCAGAGATTATACCCATTAACTTCAGGTTGAGTGTAAATCCTTAACTGTAAAATATTTCATTGTAAATGTATTGCCAACAGGAGCACTGTATGACTGTAAGCCACAGTGAAACTTCTGATCTAAAACTCTGAAAGAAATGCTTCTATTTGTTCCACCCATTGGCTTCCCTGATGGCTCAGTGGTAAAGAATGTGCCTGCAATTCAGGAGACACAGGAGATTTGGGTTCGATCCCTGGGTTGGGACGATCCCCTGGAGGAGGAAATGGCAACCCACTCCAGTATCCTTGTCTTGGAAATCTCATGGACACAGGATCCTGGTGGGCTATAGTCCATGTTGTTGCAAAGAGTTGGACACGAGTGTGTAAACAAGAAAGGAAGGGTTCCACTTACAGAGGGATGAATTTTTTCCACTCTGATAAAGGAGAAGTCAGAGCAGTGGATGGTGTTCTTAACTGGCACCACTCATCTCTCTCACTGCTTCTTCTGTGACTGCTGATGTGCTGCTCATGCATTTGTGACCCTTGCTTCAAGCTGTGACTCTTTGGTAGTCTCATCTTGAAGGATGAGATGATGGCAAGAGTGAGAGGAGGCATTAACACCTGTGATGTGTGTGCCTACAGCCTTCATTTTCCTGCTGTTTAATTAGCAGTCTTTCAGAAACTGTAGCAGTTACATACATCCTCCTGGCAAGCAGTTACAGGGTAAAATAAGAGAAATGCTTTTGTCAAATTGTCTAGAATTTTACTCTGTTAGGCCTGGAACATGATTAAGTCAAACAAAGCTTATTTTTCAAGCAATGATACAGATGTATGGAAATTAAGTAATTCATTCAGGCTTACACACTGGACTAGTGAAAAAGCCAAGGCATTAAGCCACATCTCCTGACTCTCAGATCAGTGCTCTGACTTCTTTATCACCTTGTTCCTAACCATAAAATGTTTGTATAAAATTGTGTAGATCTGAGCAGGCTTATGAAATCCATACTAACTTTCTCCTTTACTCTTATTTTAGTTATTTCAGTTTTTATGTGTGGTACCAGCTGATATTGTGTTTCATCAATTTTGAGCACATAATGTATGCCAGATAATGTGTTAGGTTCTCAGGATCCATGAATAAGACATATGACTACCCTCAAGGAGGTTAATGCTGGTAAGGAAAACAGGAAAGTAAAACAGCCCAGTATGCTGAGAGGTGTTAGAGGAGGTCCACTGGTGTGCCATGCGGTGGCAAGGCGGCACTCTGCTCAGCCTGGCTCTTGCCCTGTGTAGATCATCTGGAGTGAGTTGGTGGAGTGTTGCATACTACGAATGCTGAAATGATGTTGAAGCAACTACCTTACTGTCCAAATTATTTAATGAAGATTTCTTTTAATCCTGCTCTTAATTGAGTTATGGCAACATTACTTTATCCTGACTTTTCTGTGACTTGCTCACTTTTATTATAAAGCTTGTTTGAAAGTTTCAGAAATATAGGTGTAAGGTAGAAAGTATGTATGTGCACCATTTCAAAATCATTCTGCAAATGCAAATGGTATTCTATTGATGTTCCTTGTCTCCTGCCTCACACTCACCTTTTTCCTCTCTGCAGTTGGTTCAGCAGTGGCCACAAGTGCAGAAATCTGTTTCCAAGGATACTGAGGAAGATGATGATACTGGTGGTATCAACCTAGATAAAGCAAAGGAAAGGCTTCAAGAAGAGGACAAATTTGACAAAGAAGAATATAGGAAGAAAATTAAGGCAAAGCATCGGTAAGCTTTCTATTTTGAATGAATACTGAATGAAATTTAATATGTCCTAAATGTATTTAAATGTTCATTAGATATTCTTTAATAACCAAGTTACTTTACTATTTTCTTTAGCACTTATTTTTCTGTGGCTATTTTGTTATTTTATTTAGTACTTTTTCCTTCTGCTGGTGGAGTCTGTATATTAACTGGCTTCTGAGAATGTCACCTAAATCTGCCTTTGGTTAAGGTGACCCAAATTACAGTGATTTTTTTTTTAAAATAAAGTTCTAATTTGGGGATAATTGTAGTTGTACACTTGTTAAAAGTTGTCTCAGGAGCACCATTTCTATAACTTTGTCATTTCAAGAGTATATATAAATGGAACTATGTAGGGTATAGCCTTTTAGGATTGAGTTTTGTCACCCATCATGAATCTGTAGATTCACCTAGTTCTGTGTTTGACCCCTTCCTTTCTGTTACTGAGTAGTGTTACATGGTGTGGATGGAGCACAGTGTGTTTCATGTTTCACCTATTTGAGCAACATTAGTATTGTTTCCAGTTTGAACTTAAATCTTTCCATCAGCAATTACTTGGCAATAGATATAATTTAAATTTACTAAATCAAGAAAAAAATAAGGAAACTTTGTGAGAAAGAGTGCTTCTATATAGGCATATGCCCTATTGGCCTTAAACTTGGCCTTAAACTATTATCCTTAAAACAGAAAGGGTTACTCCTTTCTGGCCTCTTGTGATATTACTGTCCTTTTGCAGTACTTAAAAGTAGACCTTTCACTAGATAAATGGGTCAATTAATGCACTAAACCAGATTTACCTTTTTAAAGAAGTTTCTGTAGTAATTCCCTGAGACAATGAATGGTCTCAAGGTAACACAGTATCATATGTAAGAATCACTGCTATAATATTAAGTTCTGTATCAAAAATTTTCAAGTCGTTGGATGTGGTCATTATTAACCATATCCATATTACCCATTATTAACCATAATAATTAACCATATGGTCATTATTAACCAAAACCTATGGTTTGACTCCTATATGACCTTGTTATTATTTAATGATCCAATAAATTGTTTTTAATAGTGCAGCAATTCTTATTTCTTTAAGGTTTGATATAGCTTCACAGTAGCAGTTAATGAATAAGAAATTTAGTTCTTGAAGGTAGCTTTCAGGGATGAAAGTGAATGGCGAGGAAAAACATTCCATAAATATGGAGAACGAATGAACCTAAAATATACAGGTTGTAGTCTGAGGGTATAACTAAGCATTTCCGTCATTGCTGCTTTTAGCACAGTACTTTAAATAAAAATTAGTTGTTAATAATTTGTTGCTAAAATTGTTAGTAATGCTGTCAAGCAGCTTGTCATGTTTCTGCTTATAGTCTTCTTAAAGTATTTATCCAGCATACGAACACTTTACCTTTATTTTTAAATTGTAGTCAGCAGTAAAAAGAAACATGAAGAATTTACATTAAGTAAAGGCTCCCCCACCCCCATTTGCTTCTTCCCTTTTGCTTATTTTCCCTTTCACCCCTCTTCCCAATGTGCAGATGTTATTACTGTATCTGGGTTGTAGAATATTGTTTCTGAAATATTTAGGAACTTAATTTCAAGTAACCGTTGTATATTTATTACACAGTGTTTGTGTGCTAGGCTCTGCCTTAGACTGTGAAGATGGAATATATAATATACTTGGTGTTGGGACTTCCCTGGTGGTTGAGTGGCTAAGACTCCACATTCTGTATGCAGGGGGCCTGGACTTGATCCTTGGTCAGGGAACTAGATCCCACATGTTGCAGCTAAAGAACCTGCATGGTATAATGAAGATCAAAGGTCCCAAGTGCTGCAGCTAAGATCCAGAGCAGCCAAATAAATAAATATTAATAAAAATAAAAAAATAAAATATGTGGGTTCTATTCTTAGGAAATTTATAATTAAATCATAGTTAACTTTGAACATTCAGTCACTGCATAGAAATTTTCTGTGCTCCAATATTTTTACATTAAAATTGTTGAAATGAATAATATCTTCATGTTTTCCAAAATCAAGAGATAAAGTTAATGTTGAGAAGTCTTGCTTCTGCCCATACCTGTCATTCTTATTCTTGCCTCCACCTCAGAGGTAAATTTATGTTAATTATTAATGTATCCGTATAGTTTATGCAAAGACTAGTAAATAGAAATGCATATTCTTATTTTCTCCCTTTGTTATATTCATACTACAGTATTCTACAGTCCTGTAGATTGTTCTATACTTTTTCATTTGCGCTTATTTTTGAGACTTTACATAATTTATTTTCTTTGCACAATTGTTAAAACATACCATATGACTTTAAAACTATCACTGTGACTGTCTCACAACAAGGTTGAAGAGAGCAGTTTGGGGCTGATACAGTTGAGAGAGAAATTACAAGAACTTTACATGCTACTGCTTTTGAACCAGTTCTCTGTAACTAAAAGAGAGATAAGATCTTTTTAAAATAAGTTTGTTGTTTAAAGCAAAGTTTGTTGTTTTATATAAAATAAGTATATTCTGCACAGGGTGACCCATGGCATATTTTCTATATTGGAGATGGAAAATATAATGCAGCCTAAAAAGAGCACAAACAAGAAACCAAAGTAATCTTCCCTTTATTCAGCTTAATGGGAATGCGACCTGGCACAAATACGATTCGTTTCTTGGTATTTTCATCAGTAAAATTATTATTTAAACAAATTTAAATATTTGTATATTAAATTAGTGAAACTTCATGTTTTTGAACACTTAGTTTGTTTATTATAATAGCATACATAAGATACAGTGTGCTTAGTTGCTCAGTCGTGTCCAACTCTTTGCGACCCTGTGGACTCTAGCCCCCCAGGCTCCTCTGTCCATGGGGATTCTCTAGGCAGGAATACTGGAGTGGGTGGTCACTTCTCCAGGGGATAGCCCCGACTCAGGTATCAAACCCAGGTGTCCTGCATTACAGGTGAATTCTTTACCAGCTGAGCTACCACGGAAGCGCATAAGATACAATACAGGTGCTCAAATCAATTATGTACCAGACTGGATCTCTGACTACAATGCATATGTTTATTTTTTTTTAATGTTAGGTTTTAACATTTGGCATAATGTTTGGTGGAGAGAGTGTTGTGGTATAACAAGTTGGAATACTTGCTTTGGAGTCCTAGCATTACCTAGTCTATTTGGATCACCAGTCACCAGTTTGGATTGCACTTTTGTATTCTGAAAAGTGAGGGAAAGATAAGGAGTTGCTACTCCTGCTGCTGCTGCTAAGTCACTTCAGTCGTGTCCGACTCTGTGCGACCCCATAGACGGCAGCCCACCAGGTTCCCCCATCCCTGGGATTTTCCAGGCAAGAACACTGGAGTGGGTTGCCATTTCCTTCTCCAATGCATGAAAGTGAAAAGTGAAAGTGAAGTCGCTCAGTTGTGTCCAGCCCTCAGCGACCCCATGGACTGCAGCCTTCCAGGCTCCTCCGTCTATGGGAATTTCCAGGGAAGAGTATGGGAGTGGGGTGCCATTGTTAATAACAAGTAATTAGAGAGATCCCCTATCTCTGTGTGTATAGGTAAGATGTGAGAATAAAATGAAAATAAAACTCCATAAAATCTATAACATAATTCTGTATTTGATACATATTATGACACATATAATATTTTGAAAAATGTGTCAATTTTAGAAGCTTTTATGAGATTAAAAATCTTTCAGCATGTTTAAAATATTTCATGATTATAATTTTGGTTTAGAAGGGTAAGATAGTTAATATAGTAAGTGAATTTAGTCCTAATGATCCTGTTTGAAAATAATTGTTTTTTCCTGCTGCTGCTAAGTCACTTCAGTCGTGTCCGACTCTGTGCGACCCCATAGACAGCAGCCCATCAGGCTCCCCCGTCCCTGGGATTCTCCAGGCAAGAACACTGGAGTGGGTTGCCTTTTTTCCTACTGTTTAAAATTAACAGCCTCACATGATAGCTTTGAAAATGTACTCCATTTTTGTAATGTGGGTCTCAGCTGCTCATTTATTCCCACGTGTTATTCCTCCATGTTATTACACCTGTCCTTGACTCATTTTTTCATCTACCAAATTCTTAAAGTGTGTAATTTCTACTATGACTCAAGTAAATATCTTTGTTGTAAAGATTTATAGCAAAAAGTAAATAAAAAGGAAGAAATAAAGATGATACCGTTTATAGCCTCACTGGGAATGGAATTCAGCTGCCCCCTTGCTGGAACTTGGCCACTCACTCTGGAGACTTCTGGAGCTCTTGTGTAACTCCTTTGGGTCACCCAGTCAGCATCTTTATTTTTCTTTATGAGTCTTCATTTTAGCCATTAAGCATCATTTTCTTCTGAGACTTTTCTGGCAGTTTATAAGTAGTTATACTTAATTAGGCATGTTACTGTTTTCTTTGCCTCTTGAAACTGTTTATGAGAAGTAAAATTTATTATAGCAAAATTTATTTTTACATATAAAACCATTAGTAGATGAAGTTGTAAATACAAAAGCACTGCTTTTGCACAGAAACAATGTGTTTTCTGATAATTCAGTTAAAACTGTGAAAGATGGGCCATGAATCATATCACTGAAAGGCTTTTTACTTAAATGGAGTGAAAATCTGCTCTGTGGTGTGCCATCATTTTTACCTCTGAAAGATAGCTTCTGTTTGGTGTGATAATATCTGTTATAATAGCTGAGAGTGGAGAGAAGTGATTCATTATGAGGTTCTCATTCATTTCTTTGAAATGTGCTTTGAGTGCTTTATCCATTTTGGATTGTGTATTTAGATGATATGTCAGAATGTAACTCTGGACTGTTTGCAGAGTTCTCTGGATTCTACTTAACTACTAGCATGAACATTACTATAACCTCTGTCCATAGAATTCTCTAGGCAAGAATACTGGAGTGTGTAGCCATTCCCTTCTCCAGGAAATCTTCCTGACCAGGGATCGAACCCAGGTATCCTGCATTGCAGGCAGATTCTTTACCATCTGAGCCACCACAGAGGCTCTTTAGAAATAAAGGGATTTCTTAGAAAATCTATTTTGTTTATTGTTTTTTATACAGAATTTAGTTGGCATGGAATCCAGGTATCTTAAACATAAATTTATGTAACAAAAAGGAGAAAAGTAGTAATCAGGTATTGTAGGAATAGTAATAACAAGAACATTAAAGACAGTAGCAAGTAGCAGTTTGTTAACTGGGCCTGGCACTAAGCATTTTTATATTATATGCTAACAATTAACTTATAAGTGGGTGAGATTCATTTTACAGATGATAAAACTGAAACTTATAAGGGTCAAGTAAATTGTCCAAGGCACCACAGCGTATCAGTTCAGTTCAGTTCAGTTCAGTCACTCAGTTGTGTCCAACTCTTTGCGACCCTATGAACTGCAGCACGCCAGGTCTCCCTGTCCATCACCAACTCCCAGAGTTCACCCAAACTCATATCCCTCGAGTCGGTGATGCCATCCAGCCATCTCATTCTCTGTTGTCCCCTTCTCCTCCTGCCCCCAATCCCTCCCAGCATCAGGGTCTTTTCCAGTGAGTCAACTTTTCGCATGAGGTGGCCAAAGTATTGGAGTTTCAGCTTCAGCATCATTCCTTCCAAAGAACACCCAGGACTGATCTCCTTTAGAATGGACTGGTTGGATCTCCTTGCAGTCCAAGGGACTCTCAAGAGTCTTATCCAGCACCACAGTTCAAAAGCATCAATTCTTCAGTGCTCAAGCTTTCTTCACAGTCCAAGTCTCACATCCATACATGACCACAGGAAAAACCATAGCCTTGACTAGACGGACCTTTGTTGCGAAAGTAATGTCTCTGCCTTTGAATATGCTGTCTAGGTTGGTTATAAGTTTCATTCCAAGGAGTGTCTTTTAATTTCATGGCTGCAGTCACCATCTGCAGTGATTTTGGAGTCCAAAAAAATGAAGCCTGACACTGTGTCCACTGTTTCCCCATCTGTTTCCCATGAAGTGATGGGACCGGATGCCATGATCTTAGTTTTCTGAATGTTGAGCTTTAAGCCAACTGTTTCATTCTCCTCTTTCACTTTCATCAAGAGGCTTTTTAGTTCTCTTCACTTTCTGCCATAAGGGTGGTGTCATCTGCATATCTGAGGTGATTGATATTTCCCCAGCAATCTTGATTCCAGCTTGTGTTTCTTCCAGTCCAGAGTTTCTCATGATGTACTCTGCATAGAAGTTAAATAAGCAGGGTGACAGTATACAGCCTTGATGTACTCCTTTTCCTATTTGGAACCAGTCTGTTGTTCCATGTCCAGTTCTAACTGTTGCCTCCTGACCTGCATACAGGTTTCTCAAGAGGCAAGTCAGGTGGTCTGGTATTCCCATCACTTTCAGAATTGTCCACAGTTTATTGTGATCCACACAGTCAAAGGCTTTGGCGTAGTCGAGAAAGCAGAAATAGATGTTTTTCTGCAACTCTTGCTTTTTCCATGATCCAGCAGATGTTGGCAATTTGATCTCTGGTTCCTCGCCTTTTCTAAAACCAGCTTGAACATCTGGAAGTTCATGGTTCACGTATTGCTAAAGCCTGGCTTGGAGAATTTTGAGCATTACTTTATTAGCATGTGAGATGAGTGCAGTTGTGCGGTAGTTTGAGCATTCTCTGGCATTACCTTTCTTTGGAATTGGAATGAAAACTGAAATCTGACCTTTTCCAGTCTTGTGGCCACTGCTGAGTTTTCCAAATTTGCTGGCATTTTGAGTACAGCACTTTCATAGCATCGTCTTTCAGGATTTGAAATAGCTCCACTGGAATTCCATCACCTCCACTAGATTTGTTTGTAGTGATGCTTCCTAAAGCCCACTTGACTTCACATTCCAGGATGTCTGGCTCTAGGTGAGTAATCACCATCATGATTATCTGGGTCATGAAGATCTTTTTTGTACAGTTCTCCTGTGTATTCTTGCCACCTCTTCTTAATATCTTCTGCTCTGTTAGGTCCAGACCATTTCTTTATTGAGCCCATCTTTGCATGAAATGATGGGCTTCCTTTATTGAGCCCATCTTTGCATGAAATGTTCCCTTGGTATCTCTGATTTTCTTGAAGAGATCTCTAGTCTTTCCCATTCTGTTGTTTTCTTCTATTTCTTTGCATTGATTGCTGAGGAAAGCTTTCTTATCTCTCCTTCTATTCTTTGGAACTCTGCGTTCAGATGCGTATATCTTTCCTTTTCTCCTTTGCTTTTCTCTTCTCTTCTTTTCACAGCTATTTGTAAGTCCTCTCCAGACAGCCATTTTGCTTTTTTGCATTCCTTTTCCATGGGGATGGTCTTGATCCCTGTCTCCTGTACAGTGTCAGAAACCTCTGTCCCTAGTTCATCAGGCACTCTATCTATCAGTTCTAGTCCCTTAAATCTATTTCTCACAGCATATAAAAGCTTGCAAATAATAGCCTTGGGATTCTTACCAAGGTCTTTGTTTCTCTACACGCTGTTTTTAACCATGTAGCTGCTACCTATTTCATACCAGTAGGCATTATCTTATGACAGAGCAGCTTTGAGGCAATGAATCAGAAGGTAGAGGATGACAAGAGGAGAGGAGGATTTTGAAGAAGGAATGACAAGTGATAGAAACTGTTCATATTTCCAGACCAAGATCATTGGTCTCAAACAAATTTAGAAAACAATAAGCACTGTCGTTAATAGTTTAGTTTAGGACCACATACTAACATCATATCAGAAATGTCATGTATCCAGTGCTTAGTTCTCAAACTGACTTAATGAGTAATAAAGCTTATTTATAGAGGAGGAATAGAGATTCTCTTGTACAACCATGTCCTTCAGTTCCCTTCTTACCACCGTCATGACCAGATTTATTATAAAAAAGGAACCAGCTTATTACTGTTGTACCTTTGTCTATAATTTAGAGATGTCTGCCTGGGAGGTTTCTCTTCTTATTCTCATGAGCTTGTAGCATCTCATGATATTCACTTCATCATCTGGGTATTTGGGCTCTTTTTCATATCCAGCATCCAAAATGAGATAAATACTCAAGGTTTTATAGGTTTTATCAACTTTGTGGCAAGTCTTTGACCAGCTTATTATCTCTATTTTTATCAAGTTCTTTGTTTTATGGATATTTAAGGCACCATCATGTAGTGAGGTGGGGTGGTTATAGATTGATGGTCAGTTTAGCTGGAGAGGTTGAGGATGGGGGCAAAGTTTGGAGCTAATGGAAGATCGTTTCATAGACTACAGAGATGAGCAGTGGAGGCTTCAAGCTACAGGAAGTTAGGTTGTGTTTGTTTTTCCCATCCCTGTATACTCTGAGCTCATGACAGAGCCTGGAACATAGTAGCTCAGGAAATATTTGAAGGAATTGATTAGTGAATCAGTGTTTCTGTGTAAATTTATTTTTCTCCCTGTCTTCATAGCCTTATTGTAGTTGTTATAGATTTAAATGTGGAAGACCAATTTTTTATGTTGTTGGGATGAAACTCTGTAGAATAGGTAACAGATCAGAACCTTGCTGTGTTCTTAGTTCTCGGGAGGGATTTAGAATCCCTGAGGTTTTATTCTTGGAGGGAAGGGGGTACCTTCAGGCCAAAGATTATTGTATTGTAATAATTCTTTTTATTCACTTTTGTTGAGCTACTTTTCTTCTCTGAACAAAGAAGTTCCTGTGATACTGAAATGAGGATCGATGTCCCCTCCTTCTTTATTTGACAGCTAGGAACTCCATTCTTAACATAACTGACTCAGTTGCCTGAGATTCATTAAAATAGGCTATACACTTCCACCACCTCCAGCACCATAGAATGAAAGTGGTTTAAATATATAGTCCTGGCTGCTATTGAAATTCATACTTCATGGTACTTTCCTTTCTGGAAGCTGAGGACCTATAGTTTATGAGAAGCCAAAAGACATGTAGTAATATCTATAAAGGAGTATTTTGTACCTTGAAATGTAATTTTTCATGTTTTGTTTTTTTTTTTTTTGTCTCCTGGGAATTTGATTTTTATTATTGAATTTCATGACCTTCTTATCATTTGTAGCATGGTAGAATTAAAGGTAAAATTGTGCCTTCTTTTTGTTAGCATAAAATGCCTTTTAGTACCAATCCTAAAAATGAAATAGGAAAAGGAAGGATTTAAAGTATTGCAACCACATAAATATGAGTGTTTTGGGTAAGGGGGTTGAGGAACCTCAGTTACGGAATCTAATAAAATTCAATATATTTTCCCCCTAATCATTGTAATCCAACCTTTTATTTTTGTCTTGTCATTTATAGCATCTATGATTCATATACTCATCTTTTTTAAAAAAGAACTATTTTTCCTCTCTTAGCAAAAGAAAAATTTGTAGTTTTTTTCCTGTATTCATTTCTTAAATTTTGGATTGCCATAATTCTACATTCTGTTCTTTGTTGAAAAACAGATGTTTACTCTTGCCTCTTTTCAGGTAGAGTGCTAATATATCTTTTTAAGATAACAAAGAGAAGCTTTCTAATTTCCTTGTGTCACCCAGTATTGAAAGTTTGTTCTTTTTATTTAGTTTCATATCCTGGTCATGTTCATTTCATATTTTTTAATATAAATTTATTTCTTTTAATTGGAGGTTAATTACTTTACAGTATTGCATTTGTTTTGCCATACATCAACATGAATCCACCACAGATATACACGTGTTCCCCATCCTGAATCCCCCTCCCTCCTCCCTCCCCATACCGTCCCTCTGGGTCGTCTCAGTGCACCAGCCCCAAGCATCCAGTATCATGCATCAAACCTGGACTGGCGATTTGTTTCATATGTAATATTATACATGTTTCATATCCCTCATCCACCTGAGACTTGTGGCAGAAATCTTAAAAGGAATAATTATTCTACTCACATGCTCATGTGATCTGTGACAGCCAATTTAAAATTTGAAATTTAAAAAATTCTTCATTGACTGTGATGAATTAATACTGCAGTTCAGTGGAAATTTGTTAATATGCTTTTTCCTGCTATGACTATAGTGACTAGATGGAAAACCCCAAAAGGAAGATTGTGTTTACTTGTTTAGAGAGAGCTTTTTTGATGTGACCATATCAGGGTTATTCTTTGGAACTTTGAAGTGCCATTTCCTGATGTTCTAGTGTGTTGGGAGAAGGTCAGTTACTAAATAATTACAATAGCAATTTGTGTGACTGGTAAGTGTGTTTAATTATCTGTTTCTCTGCACAGGACATAGGCAAAAATTAAATAATATATTGGTTGGCCAAAAAGTTCCTTCTCTCCTTAAGTGAGGTTTAGGGACACATTTTTCATTTTTACCAAGAACTTTATTGAACAATATAGTCACCATTTTGTTCCACTACCTTCTACCATTTTTCACACAACTTCATAATTCTGTCTTCTCAAAACTTTTTTATCTTTTTGAGCAAAGAACTGTTCTATGTGCCTTTACAGTCTTACAGGGAATTGAAATTTTTTCCATTAGAATTTTGTACAGACTGAAATAAATGGCAATCTGAAGGTGCAGTGTGATGAATATGGTGAATGAATCAGAACTTCCCAAGCAAGCTGTTTAAGTTTTTGCCTGGTCATCAAAGAAACATGTGGTCTTGCATTATCCTGATGGAAGATTATGCATTTTGTGTTGACTAATTCCAGACACTTTCATCAAGTGCTGCTTTCATTGGTCTAATGGGGAGTAGTACTTGTTGGAATTAACTGTTTGGTTTTCCAGAAGGAGCTCATAATAGAGGACTCCCTTCCAATCCCACCATATACACAGCATCACCTTCTTTGGATGAAGACTGGCCTTTGATGTGGTTGGTGGTGGTTCATTTCGTTTGCCCATGATCTTTTTCATTCTACATGATTGTATGGTATCCACTTCTCATCAGCTATCACAATTTGTTTTAAAAGTGGAACTTTTCCATTATATTTAAATGGAAAATCACATGCGGAAATACAGTCTAAAAGATTTTTTTCACTTATGTGGAACCCAAACATCAAAGTGATTAACATAACCAAGCTGGTACACGTTATTTTCAGCACTTAGTTTGGATATTTTGAGTATGTCAGGTGTCTCCCATGTAATAATAATGTTGAGTGTTCTCAATGCTTTGATTTGATTGCCATCAACTTTAAGTAGTCTGCCTAACCATTGATATTATCCAGCAAGATATCTGTAGCACAAAACTTCATAAACCACTCTTGACACATTTGATCAGTCATAGCACGTTCTCTATACACTGTACAAATCTTTTTTTGCATTCCAGTTACATTTTACCTTTCTTAAAATGATGAAGAATCATATGCCAAAAATATTGCTTGCTTTCTTCTTTCTTCAGTATTAAAATGAGTACACAAAAATTCACCAATTTGGTGATTTTTTTTTTTAATGCATGCTGATATGACAGCTATCACAATGCAGTCTAAAAAAAATTGTTTCGAATGAAGTTAAAGACAACTAAGTGCTACTTGAGCCATCTTACGGAAAAAAAGCGTTGGCCATTGACCAACCCAATACATGAAATGCTATCAGGAAAAAAATCCTGTTAGACTGAAAGGCGCATACAGTTATTGTTGTTTAGTTGCTAAGTTGTGCCCAACTCTTGCAGCCCCATGGACTATAGTTTCCAGGCTCTTCTCTTCATGGGATTTCCCAGGCAAGAATACTGGAGTGGATTGCCATTTCCTCTTTCAGGGGATATTCCTAACCTAGGAATCAAACCTTTGTCTCCTACATTGGCAGGCAGGTTCTTTACCACTGAACCACCAGGGAAGCCTACCCATGCAGTATGTGTGTGTGAGTCACTCAGTCGTGTCTGGCACTTTGTGATGCCATGGACTGTAGCTTGTCAGGCTCCTCTGTCCATGGGATTCTCCAGGCAAGAATACTCGAGTGGGTTGCCATTCCCTTCTCCAGGAGATCTTCTCAACCAGGGATTGAACCCAGGTCTCCTGCATTGCAGACAGATTCTTTACTGTCTGAGCCTCCAGGGAAACCCATACAGCAGCAGACCAGGGTTAATAATAAAAGGAAACATAACATTTGGCTAAAGCATGTTGTTAAGATAAACACTATTCATCTCTTTTTTGTTGTTCAGTTACTGTGTCTGACTCTTTGTGACCCCATGAACTGCAACATCCCAGGCTTCTCTGTCCTTCACCATCTCGGAGTTTGCTCAAATCATGTCCACTGAGTCATTGATGCCGTCCAGCCATCTCATCCTCTGTTGCCCCCTTCTCTTGCCCTCAGTCATTCCCAGCATCAGTGTTTTTTCCCAGTGAGTTGGCTGTTCACATCGGTGGCCAAAATATTGGAGCTTCAACAACAGTGCTTCCAGTGAATATTCAAGGTTGATTTTCTTTAGGATTGACTGGTTTGTTCTCCTTGCTGTCCAAGGGACTTGAGTCTTTTCCAGCACTTAGTTCGAAAACATCAGTTCTTCTGTGCTCAGTCTTCTTTATGGTCCAACTCTTAACATTCATACATGACTAATGGGAAATCTGTAGCTTTGACTATACAGACCTTTGTCAGCAAAGTGACATCTCAGGTTTTTAATATGTTGTCTAGATTTGGCATAACTTTTCTTCCAAGGAGCAAGCGTCTTTGAATTTCATGGCTGCAGTCACCATGCACAGTGCTTTTGGAGCCCATGAAAATGAAGTCTGTCACTGCTTCCATTTTTTCCTTTTCTATCTGCCATGAAGTTATGGGGCCAGATGCCATGATCGTTTTTTTTGAATGTTGAATTTTAAACTAGCCTTTTCACTCTATAAAGAAACTCTTTAGTTCCTCCTCACTTTTCTGCCATTAGAGTGGTATCCTGTGCAATGCAAGAGATGTGGGTTCAGTCCCTGAGTCGGGAAGATCCTCTGGAGGAGAGCATGGCAACCTGCTCCAGTATTCTTGTCCAGAAAATCCCATGGACAGAGGAGCCTGGTGGGCTACGGTCCATGGGGTCGTAAAGACTGAGACATGACAGAAGCGACCGAGCACTACTGCTTCTCTCACTTACCAAGCTCTTCAACAATGAACAAATCTGTTTTGATTTCTTCATCTTTTCTTCTGACATTAATCCTGGAACTTGCAAATAATCTTTAGAGTATTTCCGTGTATAACTGCACATTGTTTAAGTTTTCCCTGCCCTTTTAGTTGTATGTTTTATTTGGAAGTCAAGGTAATAACCATTTTCTCCAAAACTAGTGTGAAAAAGAATAATAATCTCAGAAAAGAATAATTTAGCATCAAGATTTATTTAGTGGGTATGACACATGAACAGTTGCCATTTGAATTTGAATTTTTGTTAGTTTCACATAGAATATTCTTTCCTGCTGTGTGGTCTGAAGCTATGAAAACTCAATCTGCAAGTTCTGTGGGCTCTCCTCCTCTTTGTATTAATTAGATCTAACCCGCTTTGAAACTTTTTAATAAAAAGGAGTCTGTAAACCTAGATGGGGTATATAATGTGGATCGTAGCAATTTCCTGCCCTTCTCAATGCTGTGAATAGCAGAGCAACCTTAGGTCTGTCTCTCAAGTGTGTATTAGACTTGGTTCTTGAATCTGCAGAAAGCCATGTGTGAATACTGACAATGATAGATTGTCCGGACTGAAGAAACTTGTTAATTCTCCCATTAGTGAATGTTTAATGTAAGAGGGAATCATGATTGCAGTTTCATATTACTTCATGAAAAAATTATTTGCTGTTTGCTCACTTTTTACATTGATCTGGTAGTTGATTGTATTTGAAATACATTTATATATTGTTAGCTATGATTTTGGATTGAGACTAGCCTTTATATTGTTTTACCACTATTTTTTGAAGAGGAAAAGAGGCATTCTGTTTAAAACAGATTTTTTTCCAACTTTAGCTTTATGTTGTTCTTTTGAATTTTATTATTATACATATCTGTTATTCTTATTTTGAAAATGTTAGTACTGCATTTCTGCCTGTTTTATGATCATTGGAAAACTAATGGGGAAATTATAAAGCAATGAGAAAAGGTGCTTAAAAGAACAATCTTCTGTTGTTTTTCTTTTGAGAAAAATGCTGCCACTTTTCTAAAAACCCCAAGAATGAGGGTTTTACATCTTTTATAAATTCTACTCTTAGACAAGAAGGGAAATAGTCATTACTACATGTCTTCCTTTTTATTTTAATAGCCAACATTGTGAATCTGTCATATGTCAGACATTGTGCTAGGCATTTATGTTATTTTATGTAATTCTTTCACCAATTTTATGAAATGTCTTCTTCTTTTATCTCCTTGTTTTGGTGAGAAAATGAGAGTAAGTTGCCTAAAATTGTACAGCTAATAAGTGAACTGTGATTTGATTACATATTTGTTGGCACATCTTTAATGATTATGAAAACTGACACCAGTCTTTCAGTAGACACTTAATAAATATCTATTGAAAGGTAAATGTGCCTTATCCGGTTGGCTTAAGGAGAATTGTTATGAATATGTAGTGAGATTTACACTTACTAGATAAGTTTACAGATTGCTAATTTTCTCTCTCTTCCTGTAGGAAAAAAGACTGAAAGAAAGGGAAGCCAGAAGAGAAGCCAGTAAGAGACAAGCAAAGGTAAGGGTTAATATTTTAATGAGAAAAGTGTTTGTAGCATTGAATGGGATTTAAATACTCTTCTTTTCCGTATGCATTTTATATTTATTTATACATCATGACATTTGAATTGGATTTAAGTCTGTATATGTATGTCATTTGCTTTCTCATATTCGTTTGTTTCTTCTGTGGTATAGAGTGAAGAAATGAGATAGTTTGTTTATAGAGCTTCATCTTTCTATTTTCACCATCTTATTCTGTTTTGTGCATACTATGTATAGGAAATGGTTGACTGTGGGTCACACCTGGTAAGTGGCTCAGACGTAAAGCCTTTGTCTACAATACGGGAGACCCAGGTTCGATCCCCGGGTCGGGAAGATCCCCTGAAGGGAATGGCAATCCACTCCAGTACTCTTGCCTGGAGAATCCCATGGACTTCTCTGTCCATGGGGTCACAAAGAGTCGGACACGACTGAGCGATTTCACTTTCACTTTCACATCTTCACACTATGGAGGCAGCCTATGTGAACCCAACTTGATAACAGACAGCCTTGAAAGTGTCGGGTTGCTTCAGCTCCTAGAACGTAAGAGAAAGCACTCTGTGTCTCCCACCTTCACTAAATTCTGTAAACAAAAATTTTAGCAGCTGTATATGTACAGTTTCTTTCAAATATATGTACAATTATAAATACCATCATCTATGTGCAGCTGTAATTTTTATCTGGTATGTTTGACACCATGGAAAATTCAGCCTCTGCATTCTGAGAACATGTAATAGAAATGGTTTCCACAAACCAGGGCACGAAATGCATGTCATTTCTCATGCTGTATCTCACGGTGCTTTGCCTGACTGGCTGTGATTTCTTCTCAGGAGTTAGCAAAGATCCGACTCCCTTGAGTAAACCCATCATGTTCTTTGTCATTTTTTTCCATGCACTTAGAGAACAAGTCAGAGGTGATAACTCATGCTATAGTTCTAAAGTGGGAAGCAATTACTCTTCAGTATAAGATGAAAAGACTGCTTACATTCAGTATTAAATATTACCCTGTCTTCAAAGGTGCCCGAAAACGAGAACTACAGTGTGCATGCACCCTGACTTGCTAAATCAGGTGGTGGAGTCTGCATTTGCATTTACAATGCAGATGTGAACAGTCATGGCATAGAAATGAGATCTCAGGAACTATAGTGGGAAAAATTTAAATTTAAGAAGAAAATCTTTAATGAAAGCATTTGGATTTTATGAATATTGCATCAACATAAAGATAAACCATTTTATGTTACTAAAAAGCCCCTATTTCTTTCTGTGAATGAAATTATAAAATGAAAGATATAATCTGGAGCCAAAAGAAAGGCCTGTCACTGTATTTGCTTTGTGTGTATTGGTACATATTTGTATATATTACTAAATATGGTTTATTTTCTGTACTTGTTGATACTGTATGCTTCATCTTTCATAGTGGTTTAAATTGTAAGAAAGAAATTGTTCTCACCCTTGAGCCTGCCTCTTGTGCTTCTTCTCTTTCCCTACAAGTTGCTGTATATATTTTGTTTTGATACATTGCCATCTGGGAAATGAAAAGCGGTAAAGGCCTTCAGAGTTAGATTTTGCCACTGGGATCGACCTCTAAAGTGAACTCCTCAAGCCAAGCCCACCCCTCTGCTCCGCACCCCTTCCCATGTCTGTCCTGTGTGTTTGTTTCCTGATGTGTGAGAAAGGAGGAGGACTTCCTTGTCAAAAAGTTGTTTCATTTACATACAAGCGCTAAGGGTTGTATCGAGAACAAAGAATAGAACAACTGACTTTGTTGCACAGCCAGGAGCTTTAATAGAGACTGTTTTAGTATTGTTCTGAGTAGTCAAGCTGCCTGCATTTCATAGCCTTGTGTGAGGGCTCAGAGACAGCAGCGCCTTTAGAAGAATGATGTTGGCAGAGAATTGGGAGGACAGGTTGTAGCCAGGACTCACATTGCTCAGGACACCAGGGGCGGCAGCAGTGACAGATTCAGGCCGACTCACGGAGGCTGAGGAGTTGGCTCAGGTTACCCTGTATGTACCCAGCTTCTTTTCAAATGACAGTTACAGAAGCGGAGCCGCTGGAGCTTTCCAGGTGCCCCTTTGGAAACAGACCCAGAAGATGTTGGAGGGACTCTGTAAGAGGTGATGGCCCAAGGTTCTGTGATAGATATCTAGGAATAAATGTATGAGCTGGATTATGGGTTTTCCAGTCGTGTGTGTGCACATGTGTGCAAACATGCTTTAAGTGATGGATATGGCTGAAGTTTCAGAGTAAATTTTATCTTCTTTTTAATATGGCTAAACCTTGTGTGACTTGAGGCTGTTGCCTTCTGAGGCCTTCTGGTCAGCTTAAGTGCAGAGCATCCTTCAGTCACTGAATCTGTATCTAAAGGATTCCTTAGTGGTAAAAGAAAGTGGTGACTTACTATACCACCAGAGGTGTGGTCTTACCCAGTTATAGCTATTTTAAGAAGTCAATGCATAGAGACAGAAGCGTGAGAAGGGAAGACTTCCAGAGCTGTTTTCTACCTTGTTTTGTGCTTCATTTAGTGAACCTCATGTTACAGGAGAGGAATATAGAAGACACAGTGTAGTTACTTTAGAAATTGGAAAAATGTATTAGAATAAAAATTGATAGAATTATCTTTATTACCCAGAAAAGAGAAGGTTTAATGATACTGTGAGTTTATAATTTTATAAATGATCCTTGGTGGTTATCTTGTTCCCAACAAAGCAAGTATTCTGAAGAAAAATTGCTTTAAAGTTAGAATGTAGTAAAATAAAGTTGGAATGGACTTCCCAGAAGGCTGATTCAACTTTTTGTTAAAAGAATGTCTAAGATCTGCTTAAAATATGTTATGTGCGGTGCCAGGAGTTAGAGAGAAATATGAAGTTGAAACTTCTAAGAAAGTTTTCAGGGTACCCAATGTCTAGTGGTTTGAGAGATAGAGGTCTTTGGCTATTTAAACTTTCTTTAGCAGAGAAATAATTGAACTATTAAAGAATATTTGACTTTTACTTTAGCTAACGGAATATTGTATGTTCTTATAAGTTAGAAATTTTAAACTGGCACAAGAAAAAGTAGTTGGAGCAATAATGAATAGACCACTTTGCTTTTTGGATTCAGGGTGGTTACATAATCCTAGAAATGCAGCTTTACCTCATTATCCAGCTAGACTTCTTAATGTTACTTTGATGGTCTCAAGTGTTTGTACCAACCTCCGGGTAGCTTGATGAAACTGAATACTGAATGTGAAGGAGCAAAGAGTAGGAAACAGCTTAGTTTCCTGAAAGTTAAGCATTGCTTGGACTATATTACTGATGGTGCTTATAGTTCTTATTTTTAGGTATGGGGGAGATTATATGAAAACAGTTTTTAAAATGATGTTGTGCATTTTGAGGTTGAATTGTATAGCCACCATAAATTTTAACTTTATTTTCTCCTTGTTTTATTTAATTGCTTTTTTTTTTAAGTAATTCTAAGGCACTTTATTAATGTACTTATACAATAGTAAAATAGTTTCTTGGATACTTAAAGTGGTTTTGGTTAATTCTTTCACAATAGGAGTAGAAGAAGTTGTATAATTTTAGAACTTGAATATCCTTGAGAGATATTCTGGAGGTGTTTCCTAAAACTGGTTTATAATATCTTTTTCTCCAGCCAGCAATAGTTTCATGAAGCAAACCTAAATTTATTTATTTTGATATTACGTTCTTTCAAAATCTTTTTGAACTCTTCCTGTCCATGAAATGTAAGAACGTGAAGCATCCACTCATCTATTCCAGCAATTTTAAATAGCACACTGAATAGCCTAGGGGTTCTGCTGAGGTATCCCCCAGGACACAAGAGGGTATTTGGGCAGAAATCCAGGCTCCCATTTTGTCTTCATTCAGAGCAGCCATGTTGTATTCTCTGTGTGTACGGAAGCTTCCAGGAAAACTTTTGTTTGAGATAGTGCTTCTACTTAAATACATAAATACATACATAGGTGTTATTTTTTAAGAACCCAGGGACTTTCCTGGTGGCCCAGTAACTCAGACTTTGTCCTCCCAGTCCAGGGGCCCCAGGTGTGACCCACATGCTGCAACTGAATATCCTGCTTGCCGCACCCAAAGATTCCATGTGCCGCAGTGAAGATTGAAGGTCCCCCGTGCCACAAATAAAACCTGGCACAGCCAAATAAATAAATATTAAAAGAAAAAAATGTACTCAAATTAAAATTAAAAACAAGTAAATGACTGAACATCGTCCCTGACTTCTTTGATGGCAGAATTGCTGTGTGTCCTCAGGCTCCCTGAGTCCTCATTTCCAGTTATTCTTACTGCCCCATACTGTTTTTGTATGTTACTTTATACCTCTTGTACTTTTTTTTTTTTCTTTCAAAACAAACCAGATCTGTGGTACATAGGCTAACAACTATTCATAGAAAATTACTAATAACACATACCTTGAGTAAGGAGAGAACTCCAGACTAAGGTCTGGAAAGCAGTCTGTATCTCAGTTGCTGGCTGACCCCTTGATCTGAGCCAAAATGTGTAACAAAAAACATGTCTTACTGTACGCTCATCTGCTAAAGGAGTCTCTCTCCTCTTAGGGCTCCAAGTAGACGTTAATAAGTGTTAGTAATGGCTACTCCCACCTTTTCCTGCTCTTAAGCCTTTGCATTTATTTCCTTTTGACAGAGCTTTATTGACTGACACCTAATGAATATTTTTATTTTAAGAGGAAATGGCTCCCCATTCCATATGTTTCATATAAACTTTCTACCACTTCTTTCCTTTTTTTTTTTCTTTTTTGACATTCATAATGGAAATATTTAACTGGTCCCTTTCTTTATTTTTAATGTGTTTAGAATTTCAAGAGCTCTAGAAGATATTTTAAACCAAACAGCTTTTAGAAAACACAATAATGGTTTGTTTATAGTCCCAATTCCCAGTGAAAGCAAAGGTGCTCCCTGAAAGTAAATTACTCTCCCATTTGAAGGGTCTGAACTCTCACAGGGCACTGTTTGCTGCACTGATACAATCACTTATTTAATGGTGTCCTAAATGAGTCATTCACTTTCTCTAAGCCAGCTATTCAAATAATACTATATTTTAGTGCTATAATAAGACCCATTATGCTGTCCTTCTTCTTGTATAAACAACATTGAATCTTTATAGATAGACTTTTTTCCCTTTAGTGTCTACCTGAATTAGCAGTGAAAACCCATGTAGCTTTTATTGTCATTCTAATGTTGATGTGGTTTGCTTGGAGATTAATGTAGCGGCTTTTGAATTTCAACCCACTCCCCCCAAGCCTCTTTCTTTCTTTGGTGATCTAATGAAGAAAGAGATTACTAAATTTGAACCTTTAACCATCTTGGATTAATTAAGAGATGCTTCTAGTGTTTACTGTCAGAGAATCATCCTGTTTAGTCATGAAGATTCAAAAGTTAAGTATGGGAGTTACCTATGGGAGCAGGAACAGTTCTAGTTATGCATATCATCCACATGCTGTTCTTTTAACACTCAGCTAAATGGTCTTTCTTAAAAAGATTTTTCCAGCCCTCTCAGATGTAATGGACTCCTCCTTTTGTAACTTCTACTCCAGTCTCTTTTATAAAGCGTCTGATAGTTCATAGCACTTAATTGGACAGGTGTCTCTTTTTCCCACTCTGCTCTAAGTCTTGTTTGTATTTCTTTCCACAGTGCTTGGTTTATAATAAGCACTTAATAAATGTTTCAATTAATGAGGAGGTGAATAAGTGATTTAAGAGATACAGACCACTGGCTGTAAAATTCTTTATTATGGTAAAATATATCCTAAAATTTACTGCTTTAGCCGTTTTTATGTGTACCATTTGGCAGCATTAATTACATTCACATTTCTGTGAACAACTGCCAACTGTCCATTTCAGAATCCTCTCATCATCCTGGACTGAAACCCTGTGGCCCTTAAACAATAAGTCTCCATTCCCACCTCTCCCAAGAGTGTAAACTTTTAAAGAGAAAATTCAGCCTTTAGCAGGTGAGAAAATAGAGGCCTTAAATGAATAGGTGATTTTTCCAGGGTCTTATAGTTAAGTAACAGCAAAATGGGGCTAGACCCCAGGTCTCTGAGTGATTATGTGTGTGCTTTTCATTCTGCCTTAAACTCTCTCTATAACAATATGTGAAATACCAAGAAGTACTGAATGTATTGTTACTGCTAAGTCACTTCAGTCGTGGCCGACTCTGTGAGACCCCATAGATGGCAGCCCACCAGGCTTCCCCATCCCTGGGATTCTCCAGGCAAGAACACTAGAGTGGGTTGCCATTTCCTTCTCCAGTGCATGAAAGTGAAAAGCGAAAGTGAAGTCACTCAGTCGTATCTGACTCTCAGGGACCCCATGGACTGTAGCCTACCAGGCTCCTCCGTCCATGGGATTTTCCAGGCAAGAGTACTGGAGTGGGGTGCCATTGCCTTCTCCACTGAATATATTAAGGTGTCACATTTTAAAATATAATAAAATGAAGTTATTAATACTACTCTCAGTCACAAGCTCAACACTTATTAAGGGTTGTAACCCAAGTAATACTGTGAGTTTCAGTAGCATCAATGTTAAACTTATCAAAAGATTTAAAAAGAATATACATTTTTTCCTCCAGAATAAATAGGAATAAATAAACTGATGATGACATTAGTTTGGAATATAACTTTCAAGGCCAAGATAAAGCATAATAATAACTAACAGCAGCTATAATTTATTAGGGCTTCCCTGGTGCCTCAGATGGTAAAGAATCTGCCTGCAGTGCAAGAGAACTGGGTGTGATCCTTGGGTCAGGAAGATCACCTGGAGAAGGAAACAGCAAGCCACTCCAGTATTCTTGCCTGGGAAATCCCATGGATAGAAGAGCCTAGTGGGCTACACTCCATGAGGTCGCAAAGAGTCAGATAAACTGAGCAAATTAGAATTTCGTTTCATCATTTATTGACTGCCTATTCTGTTACAAATACTATAATTAAAGGCTTCACATACATTATTTCTTTAATCCTCATGAACCATGGTGTGAGCTGGTATTATCTTTATTTCCTAGATGAAGGATTATGCAGTTTCCCCAAGATCACATAGCTAAGGATGTTACAGAGCCCTGATTCAAATCTCCTTTACTAGACCAAAAGAGCCTTGATGCTTAGCATAAGGCCCTACTGTCACCTCATTTCCAAGGAAAGTCAAGAGTATTCACATTTTAGTACTCTCACCTTGTGAACAGCAACTGAGATTTTTCATAGCTGGCACATAGTAAATGTTTATAAATACTTAGCACATCAATGAAATGCAGGTATATTTATTCTTTAAGTTAGCATAATTCTATGTCAGTCATGTCTGACTCTCTGTGACCCTATGGACTGTAGCCAGCCAGGCTCCTCTGTCCATGGGATTCTCCAAGGCAGGAATACTGGAGTGGGTTGCCATTCCTTCTCCAGGGGATCTTCCTGACCCAGAGACTGAACTTGCATCTCCTGCATTGCAGGCAGGTTCTTTATCGCTGAGCCACCAGGGAAGCCCACAGTTGCACAATTTCTGCCGAATTGTGAACGTACCCAGTATTCCCTGGGCTCTCCAAGTTGATGCCCCTCTCCTGCCCGATCTTGTTTATTCAGCACAATTTCAAACAAACTCATTAACCTACAGTCACTGCAGATGGTGACTGCAGCCGTGAAATTAAAAGACACTTACTCCTTGGAAGGAAAGTTATGACCAACCTAGATAGCATATTCAAAAGCAGAAACATTACTTTGCTGACTAAGGTCCATCTAGTCAAGGCTATGTTTTTTCCAGTAGTCATGTATGGATGTGAGAGTTGGACTGTGGAGAAAGCTGAGTGCTGAAGAATTGATGCTTTTGAAGTGTGGTGTTGGAGAAGACTCTTGAGAGTCCCTTGGACTGCAAGGAGATCCAACCAGTCCATTCTGAAGAGATCAGCCCTGGCATTTCTTTGGAAGGAATGATGCTAAAGCTGAAACTCCAGTCCTTTGGCCGCCTCATGCGAAGAGTTGACTAATTGGAAAAGACTCTGATGCTGGGAGGGATTGGGGGCAGGAGGAGAAGGGGACGACAGAGGATGAGATGGCTGAATGACATCACCGACTCGATGGATGTGAGTTTGAGTGAACTCTGGGAGATGGTGATGGACAGGGAGGCCTGGCGTGCTGCGATTCATGGGGTCGCAAAGAGTCAGACACTACTGAGCAACTGAACTGAACTGAACTGAAGGTTATAGATAGTTAACATTAAAACAGAATGTATGAAACTCTTAAGCAATCAGGATCCCTTTAGAATACTTGATCCATACCCTATTTGCTAATGATGTGCTCAGTCGCTCAGTCTTGTCTGACCCTTTGTGACCCCATGGACTATAGCCTGCCATGTTCTTCTGCCTATGAGATTTCCCAGGCAAGAATACTGGAGTGGGTTGCTATTTCCTTCTTCAGGGGATTTTCCTGACCCAGGGATTGAATCCAGGTCTCTTCTTCGGCAGGTGATTTCTTTACTGCTGAGCCACCAGGGAAGCCTGTCCCAGTGTGTATACATTGATTGACTTTCCTTTTCTTTCCCCTTTTTACTAACTTAGACATTCTCAAGCTTTAGTGTAATTGAATACAGAAAGCTATGTCTATTGTAGTTTATGAGTGATAAAAGGAACATTCTTTGGTAGTTTGATCATGATGATTGTCACCTTGCCTGTGGTTTTGGAACCTAACCTCCGTTGGAGTTATGAGACTTCATTCTGTCATTTAGTACCTTGCTCACAAAAACTTTTTGATCATCCACATCAATGGATCCTGCTAAAACTACTTTGTTGGCAATGACATGTTGAATATTTGATGCCATTTAACATAGATTGCTTGAATAACTGCAGTCTTATTAAAATTAAAATGTGGTTAGACAGTGAAAGAGTGAGCGTAAAGATGTAGGTCTGTCTTCACCTCCTGGCTCTGACCACTAAAGGCCATGCAGGAGGGTGTTAAGATTAAGGATGAACTTAAGCATGTGCTATGCGAGCCATTAACCTAGAGAACAAGAAGAAATTTTTGAGAAAACAAGTCATATTTAGACCAGATTAATGTGAGACGATTTTTGAGACAGAATTTAATGACAGTTTTAGGAGGGACTTCCTTGGTGGTCCAGTGGCTAAGACCTCCACACTCCCAATTCCGGGGACGCAGGCTTGATCCCTGGTCAGGGAACTAGATACCACATGACACAACTAAGACCTAGCTGCAGCCCCCCCAAAATAACCAGTGGATATTCGAAGGGAGAGAGTTAGCCTTCATTCTTGAAAAGAGGGATGGCATAGATGGAGAGGGATGAGAGGAATTGTTAAGAGTACTGAAAAAAAAACCTTAAATAATTTTGTTTTATTTTCTAAAATTTTCAAACTGAAAGTGTTCTAACCATATAAAATTGGAGGAAAATATACTCAACATATTTTAATAGGGTATCAGAAAAGCACTCATGTGCTTACATTCTCTCTCATATGTATAAAATAAATGGATAAATATTTGAATATATATATATATATCTTCTTTTGTATATGTTATAGAACATTGTATTTTTAAATGGTCTGTTGGATTCTGCTTAGTTGGGTGGTCATTTAGATCCATTCCAAAACATTAGGACTCTGTTCAGACTGGACCAAACAGAATCAAGTAATCCTTTCAATGCCCTTTATACTCAGTTATGGTTTATCCTTCTTATCTTAAGTTATAGAAACTATGATGATTTATATTCTTTTTAAAAATTTAATTGAAGTATAGGTCAAATAGAGTATTACATTAATTTTAGTTGTACAGCATAGTGTTCAGTGTTTGTGTACCTTATGAATTGAACACCACAATAAGTCTAGTAACCATCTGTCACCATACACAGTTATTGGAATATTATCAAGTATGTTCCCTGTGCTGTATATTATATGCCCATGACTTATTTATTTTATAACTCTTATGTTAGTACATCTTATCCCCTTCACCTGTTCTGCGGCACTCCCCTCCACTCAGGTGACTGCTGGGTTATTCTCTGTATCTGTGAGTCTGTATCTATTTTATTTTGTTTTGTTTTTTAGATTCGGTATATGAGTGAAATCATATGGTATTCGTTTGTCTGACTTATTTTAATTAGCGTAATACCCTCTAGTTTCATCCATGTTGTCACAAATGGCAAGGTGTCACTCTTCTTTATGGCTGAATGGTAGTCCATGGTGTCTATATACCACATCCTCTTCATCCATTCACTTGTCAGTGGACGTTTCAGTTTCCTACTGTGGCTACTGTAAATAGTGCTGCAATGAAAATAGGGGTGCATAAGTATTTTCTAATTAGTGTTTTCATTTTCTTTGAATAACTAATTATAAATGGAATTGCTGGATCGTATTTAATTCTGGTTTTAATTTTCTGAAGAACTTAAATACTATTTCGCATACTAGCTGTACCGATTTACATTCCTACCAGTAGTGCATGACAGCTTCCTTTTGCTACATCCTCACCAATTCTTGTTTTTTGTTATCTTTTTGCTAATAGCTGTTCTGACAGGTATGCAGCAATGTCTCTTGTGGTTTTGATTTGCATTTCTTTGAGCATCTTTTCCTGTGTCTGTTGGTCATCTGAATGTCTTTCTGGGAAAATGTCTATTCATGTCCTCTGCCTAATTTTTAATTAGGTTGTTTAGTGTTTTTGATATTGACTGTAACTTCTTTGTATATTTTGGATATTAATCCCTTATCAGGTATATCATTTGCAAATATCTTCTCCCATTCATTCTGTAGGCTTCCTTTTTGTTGTATTGATGATTTCCTTCACTGTGCTAAAGCTGTTTAATTTGATGGAGTCCCATTTGTTTATCTTTGCTTTTCTTGAGCTTCCCCGAGGAGTTGTTGTTGTTCAGTCCCGCAGCCCTGTCCGACTCTTTTTGAACCATGCATGCCAGGCTTCCTTGTCCGTCACTGTTTCCCAGAGTTTGCTCAAACTCATGTCTGTTGAATCAGGATGCCACCTAAGCATCTTGTCCTCTGTTGTTGCCTTCTCCTCCTGCCTTCAGTCTTTCCCAGCATCATGGTCTTTGCCAATGAGTTGACCCTTCATATCAGGTGGCCAAAGTTCTGGAGCTTCAGCATCAATGAATGTTGAATTGATGTTCAATGAATATTCAGGGTTAATTTTCTTTAAGATTGATTGGTTTGATCTTCTTGCAGTCCAAAGGACTCTCAAGAGTCTTCTCCAACACCACCGTTCAAAACCATCAATTCTTTGTTGCTCAGCTTTTTTTATTTTCCAGCTCTCATATCTGTGCACAAGTACTAGAAAAACCATAGCTTTGACTATATGGACCTTTGTCGGCAAAGTAATGTCTCTGGTTTTTAATATACTGTCTAGGTTGGGCACAGCTTTTCTTCCAAGGAGCAAGCCTCTTTTAATTTTGTAGCTGCAGTCACTGTCTGCAGTGATTTTGGAGCCCAAGAAAATAAAGTCTGTCACTGTTTCCATTGTTTCCCCATCTATTTGCTATGACGTAGTGGGACTGGATGTCATGATCTTAGTTTTTGAATGTTGAATTTTAAGCCAGCTTTTTCACTCTCCTCTTTCACCTTCATCAAGTGGCTTTTTAGTTCCTCTTTGCTTTCTGCCATTAGGATGGTGTCATCTGAATATCTGAGGTTGTTGATATTTCTCCTGGCAATCTTAATTCCAGCTTGTGTTTCATCCAGCCTGGCATTTTGCGTGATGTACTCTGCATATAAGTTAAATAAGCAGGGTGACAATTCTGAACTCTCTTTTCTATTTTGTTGATCCTGAAAGACTGATCAGTCTTTCAGGAGACAGAGCCAAATATATATATATATATATATATATATATATTGCTAAGACCCATGTCAAAGAGCATACATATTGCCTGTGTTTTTTTCCCCTTGTATTTTATGGTTTTAGGGTTTACATTTAAATCTTTAACCCATTTTGAATTGACTTTTGTATGTTGTATTGGTAAGTAGTCCATTTTTCTTCTTTCACAGTAGCTTTTTTTGAAGAGGCTTCTTTGCCTCAATGTATATTCTTGGTTCCTTTGTCACAAATTAATTGATTGTATATAAGCATAGGCTTAATTCTGAACTCTCTTTTCTATTTCATTGATCCATGTGTCTGTTTTTATACTATTAAGATACACTTTTGATTACTATAGCTTTGTAATAGAGTTTGAAATCAGGCCCACGATACTTGCAGCTTTGTTCATCTTTCTTAAGATGCTTTGGCTGCTTGGTGTCTTGTGAAGTTCCAACAGATTTTAGGATTATGTATTAAAGTTCTGTGAAAAATGCCATTGATATTTTGATAGAAATTACATTGAATCTACAGATTGCTTTGGGATGTATGAACAGTATTAATCCTTCCAGTCTATGCGCAAGGTGTACCTTTCCATTTATTTGTGTTGTCTTCAGTTTCTTTCATCTGTGTTCAGTAGGTTTCAGAATACAGGTTTTCATCTCCTTAGTTAACTTATTCTTAGGTATTTTATTCTTTGTGATTTGATAGTAAATGGGCTTGTTTGTTGATTTTTCTTTTAGGACATTATTAGTGTGTGGATAATCAATTGATTTTTGTATCCTGCAACTTTACTGAATTCATTTATTAGTTCTGATAGTTTTTTGTTGGAGTCTTTAGGGTTTTCCATATAGTGTTATGTCATTGGTAAATAGTGACTTTCACTTCTTCGTTTCCAATTTGGATGCATTTGATCTCTTTTTCCTGTCTGGTTTCTCTGGTTAGAACTTCCAATACTGTGCTGAAAAAAAGTGGTGAGAGTAGGCATTCTTTTTTTGTTCCTAATCTGAGAGAAAAAGCTCTCAGCCTTTCATTGTTGCATATCATGTTAATTGTGAGTTTGTCATATATAGCCTTTATTGTACTGAGGCATGTTCCTTCTGTGTTCACTTTCTGTGGAGTCTATATCATAAATGGAGGCTGAACTTTTTCAGATGCTTTTTCTGTGCCTATTGACATGATCAATATGATATTTATCCTTTAATTTGATAGTGTGTGTATTGATTGATTTGAAGATATTAAACCATTCTTGCATCCTTAGAATTAAATCCCACTTGGTTATGATGTATGATCATTTTAATGTACTGTTGATTTTTCTTTACCAATATTTTGTTGAGTGTTTTTGCATCTCTCTCTTATCATCGGTATTGGCCTATAATTTTCTCTTTTTGAAATATCTTTATCTGGTATTGGTAGCAGGGAGATGCTGACCTCTTTGCATCCTTCCTTGGATTTGGAAGGATTCCTGCTTCAGTTTTTTGTAATAGTTTGAGGATAGTTGTTAACTCTTCTTTAAATGTTCAATAAAAGTCACCTGTGAAGCCTTCTTGTGCTACATTTTTGTTTGTTGGGAATTGTTTGATTACTGACTCAATTTCATTAATAGTGATTGGTCTGTTCAGATTTTCTATTTATTTTTCATTCAGTCTTGGGAAATTGTAGTTTCTAGGAATTTATCCATTTCTTCTAGGTTGTCCAATTTATTGCTGTTTAATTATTTGTAGTAATCTCATAATCCTTTGTATTTCTTTTTTTTTATTTTTTGTGTATCTTGTTAGGTTTTCGGTAAACCGTGAGGTTCATATGTAACACCTACATTTATAGTAGTCTAATTAAATTGATGGTCACTTAGGTTTGAGGGCATTCTAAATGTGCTACATTTCTGTCACCCCCTCCCCAATATTTTATGTTTTGATGTCATGTTTTGCATTTAAAAATTTTATGATTTGCTTAAACTAATTCTTTAAAAAGATGGTTTTAATACTTGATACACTACCTTTACTGTATGCTTGCTTTTACCAGTGACATTTTTTTGGTTGTTGTTCCATAATCTTTTCATATCTGGTTATGGCCTTTTCTTTTCCATTTAAAGCCCTTGTCACCAGAGCCAAGTGCTCCAGGGGTATCCCCTGCGTGGTCCTTCTACTGTTGTTGAGCCATTATTGCTGTGGGTGTATTTGGCCCCAAGGCCCACTGGCTGGGTGGCTCTGCTATGACTGGCGACTCTCGTGGACATCTAGTGGATGGAGCTTGTCCTTGGCTGGCTGGGACTGCTTTGGGCATACTGATGTGTGGAGCTGGCCCCCAGTGTGACTGGCTGCTCTCTTGCAGATGTGCTGGGGTGTGAGCCTTGCCTCTTGGATTGGGAGATGGTTTGAAGGAGTGATGGGCAGGGCAGTTCTCAGAGGGGTGTCAGAGCAGAGTTCATGGTGTTAGCTAGATTGATGGAGAGGTGACAGACGTCCCACCAGCGCCAGGCCAACTAGGTGAGAGGAGAATAAAAAAGCAGGCTCTTGCCAGTGTTTTTGTCCCAGGAGAAACTTCAACCAAATCCATGTCCCTCTGGCACACACCCTAAAATTAGTCAGTGAATCTTCTTGTATTACCCAGGTGTTTTTTAAGTTGCTGCCTCTGTGTTAGGACTTGGAGTAAGTTTGTGTGCAAGTCCTTTAAGAAGAGTCTTGGTTTCCCACAGTCATCTTCCAGCTCTTTCAGACATAAACTCTACTAGTTTTCAAACCAGATGTAATGGGAGCTCATCCTCCTGGTGCGAGCTCCTCTGTGGAGGTTACCCAGCGTGAAACTTGGAACCTCAGCTCTTTAGGGGAGACCTCCGTGGTTGTGACATCCCTCCTGCTTATGTGTCTTTGCACCAGGGGTGTGGATTCAGACTGGACTTGGCTGTGCCCTTCCTGCCAGTCTCAGTGTGGCCTTTTCTTCATATACTTTAATTGTAAAAAATCTGTTCTGGCGACTCTCGTGGACGTCCTAGTGGATGGAGCTTGTCCATCCATGGACTAGCTCTGCTAGTCTTCAGTTTGTTCTCAGAGATAGTCCTGTGGTTGTAGTTTTGGTATGTCTGTAGGAGGAAATGAACTCAGGATCTTCCTACTCCATCATCCTAACCCAGACTCCTTGAACAGTCAGTGATTATAAGTTTTGTATTAGTTCCTAAAGGCCAGCCTGATCTTGGTGTTTGTGTGTGCACACTTGGTCGTGTCCTACTCTTTGTGACCCCATTGGCTGTAGCCCTCCAGGCTCTCTGTCCATGGAATTTTCCAGGTATGAATAGTGAAGTTGGTTACCATTTCCTACTCTGAGGGATCTTCCCGACCCAGGAATTGAACTCACATCTCTTGTATCTTCTGCACTGGTTGGCGGATTTTCAAGCATTAATGCTATCTCTTATTCCTGTGTGAAATACATTTTGGTGACTTAAAGAAACCTCTTGGGTGAGGAGGTGGTGGTGGTGAATTTTTAACTTACTACTGTGTTATTTGTGGAATATAAAGTGACCAAGCTTTATTGCTGCCTTTTTTAAGCTAAAATAAAGCTTAATAATAATAAGCTCTCTTATAGTAAGCTCTCACTTCTGTGAGAAAACACCATAAGCCAGTGTTATAAACAGAAACATTAGTGGGTAAAAGACTTTGTTCATGGAGGTAATCAAATATAGTAGAAATGTTGTTGAGAAGACTTGTTTTTCGCACTAACATCTTTTTTTTAATCCTCTAAAGAATTATATATGTAATATAACTATAGAGCTCTGTTTAGCTAATTTTATTACTCTTATTATTGCAGTTATTATCAGCAACATTAAATGATTTCCTGTTTGCTATATTTTCTCACTTTAGGTAAAAATGTAACCAGATGTCCGCAATATTTTATGCAGGAATATTTTTTCATTTTCTTTATTAAATATATATTATAGGATTCAAAGATTCTTTACTTGATAAGAACTCCAGAATTTTTTGTTTATAGACTGTGTTGGTAGTATAAATTTTCTGTAATGTCATCTTGCATTTTACCCTTTTCAAAAAACTTTTATCAAGATTATCATACTTGATTAATCACTTTATATAATAAGTCTAAGCCATTATAGTTATCTGGCAGTTGAAAAACTTTACTGGGGAGAAGTTAGGTAAGTGACTTGGTTAAGGTTGTGTACCTAACTAGTAGGTTTAAAGAAAAAAAAAAACTCAGGTTTCTGTTCTCTTTTTTCCCTAATTCACTGTATATTTAGGTACAAACTTACTGTAATTCTGTAAACTTTACTCTTCCTTTTAGTAGTTTAGGCAGTGTCTAAGCTGAACGTATACCTATGCTGTGTCTCACACGTCCTCTCCTAGGTATACACCCAAGAGAAATGCATGAAGATATTCACAAAGCAGCACTGTTTGTAATCATCAAATTGTAGCAATAACTGAAAGTATAGAATAGATAAAACTTGTGTTTAGTACAACTAAACATTACAGTTGATCCTTGAACAATATGGAAGTTAGGGATGCCAACCCACACACAGTGAAAAATCCAAGTATAATTTCACAATCAAGCCTCTGTATTTGCAGTGCCTAGTCTGCAGATGCTAAAAATTCTCCAAACCAGGCTTCAGCAATACGTGAACTGTGAACTTCCAGATGTTCAAGCTGGTTTTAGAAAAGGCAGAGGAACCAGAGATCAAATTGCCAACATCCGCTGGATCATGGAAAAAGCAAGAGAGTTCCAGAAAAACATCTATTTCTGCTTTATTGACTATGCCAAAGCCTTTGACTGTGTGGATCACAATCAACTGTGGAAAATTCTGAAAGAGATGGGAATACCAGACCACCTGACCTGCCTCTTGAGAAACCTATATGCAGGTCAGGAAGCAGGTTAGAACTGGACATGGAGCAACAGATTAGTTCCAAATAGGAAAAGGAGTACGTCAAGGCTGTATATTGTCACCCTGCTTATTTAACTTCTATGCAGAGTACATCGTGAGAAATGCTGGGCTGGAAGAAGCCCAAGCTGGAATCAAGATTGCTGGGAGAAATATCAATTACCTCAGATATGCAGATGACACCACCCTTATGGCAGAAAGTGAAGAGGAACTAAAAAGCCTCTTGATGAAAGTGAAAGAGGAGAGTGAAAAAGTTGGCTTAAAGCTCAACATTCCAAAAACGAAGATCAGGGCATCTGGTCCCATCACTTCATGGGAAATAGATGGGGAAACAGTAGAAACAGTGTCAGACTTTATTTTTTTGGACTCCAAAATCACTGCAGATGGTGACTGCAGCCATGAAATTAAAAGATGCTTACTCCTTTCTTGGGAGAAATATCAATTACCTCAGATATGCAGATGACACCACCCTTATGGCAGAAAGTGAAGAGGAACTAAAAAGCCTCTTGATGAAAGTGAAAGAGGAGAGTGAAAAAGTTGGCTTAAAGCTCAACATTCCAAAAACGAAGATCAGGGCATCTGGTCCCATCACTTCATGGGAAATAGATGGGGAAACAGTAGAAACAGTGTCAGACTTTATTTTTTTGGACTCCAAAATCACTGCAGATGGTGACTGCAGCCATGAAATTAAAAGATGCTTACTCCTTGGAAGAAAAGTTATGACCAACCTAGATAGCATATTCAAAAGCAGAGACATTACTTTGCCAACTAAGATCTGTCTAGTCAAGGCTATGGTTTTTCCTGTGGTCATGTATGGATGTGAGAGTTGGACTGTGAAGAAAGCTGAGTGCCAAAGTATTGATGCTTTTGAACTGTGGTGTTGGAGAAGACTCTTGAGAGTCCTTTGGACTGCAAGGAGATCAGCCCTGGGTGTTCTTTGGAAGGACTGATGGTGAAGCTGAAGCTCCAGTACTTGGGCCACCTCATGCGAAGAGTTGACTCATTGGAAAAGACCCTGATGCTGGGAGGGATTGGGGACAGGAGGAAAAGGGGACGACAGAGGATGAGATGGCTGGATGGCATCACCAACTTGATGGACGTGAGTTTGAGTGAACTCCGGGAGATGGTGATGGACAGGAAGGCCTGGTGTGCTGCAATTCATGGGGTCGCAAACAGTCAGCCACGAGAGAGCAACTGAACTGAACTGAACTGATTCTGCAGATTCAATTAACGATGATCACGTAGTACTGTAGCATGTATTATGAAAATAATTCACATGTAAGTGGACCCATACCATTCAAACCTGTGCTGTTCAAGGATCTGCTGTATAGAGTTTCAAAAGAATTATTGTTACATGCAATAACAAGGACAGATTTACAAATAGTGAGCAGAAGAAGCCAGACACAAAAGAGTAAACATTATAGTATTCTGTTTACATGAGTTTATTTTATTTTATTTTTTTAAGTAAAACATTTGGCATTAGAGTTAGGGTGGTGGGATTTCTTTTGGGGGAAAATAAGGGTTGTTGCTGGAAATGAACATGAGGACAGGCTTCTAGATAACTTGGAAGTATTCTGAGTTCTTATTCTGTATTGTGGATACATGAGGTTGTTCATGTGAAAATTCATCAAGCTGTATTCTTATGATTTCTGCGCTTTCCTGAATGTATTTCATGCTTCAATTTAAAAATGGTTCTTTTAAAAAATGTTGTTGTAGACTGCATCTCTATATGTGTTTTTAACCAAGATGCTTTAATTTGTGAGTTTAGGAATATGCAGGGTATTATAACTCTTGTAACTTGAGAAGAATTAAGAACTTTAGTCCCTAGCATCCTTGTTTTATGAAAGCTATGAAAGAAAGTTAATAATTTATATTCCTCAAATGCACATTTCTTTTTAAAATCCCCTTGTTCTAAGAAGTATGGTGTTTCACCCCCTAAAACTTATTAACTTTCTCTGAAATGAGAAAATCAATGTTCTTTTCATTCTCAGGCAAGTTAAGAAATAAAATGTGTATTTTCTAAAGGAAGCACAGTAATCATTGTGCTGTTCAGAGATTTTAAATCTTTCTGCCCCAATGAATTTTCTGTTTTCTTCACTAAATCAGTTCTAATGAGGTGGGTAAAACGGGAGCCTATTATAGAGAATGAAGTAAGTCAGAAAGAAAAACACCAATATTAATGCATATATATGGAATTTAGAAAGATGGTAATGATGACCCTATATGCGAGACAGCAAAAGAGACACAGATGTAAAGAACAGAACTTTTGGACTCTGTGGAAGAAGGCAAGGGTGGGATGATTTGAGAGAATAGCATTGACACATGTATATCATCATATGTGAAATAGATCGCCAGTCCAGGTTCAATGCATGAAACAAGGTGCTCAAGGCTGGTGCACGGGTGACCCAGAGGAGTGGGATGGAGAGGTAGGCAGGAGGGGGGTTCAGGATGGGGAACACATGTATACCTGTGGCTGATTTGTGTCAGTGTATGGCAAAACCCACTATGATACTGGAAAGTAATTAGCCTCCAATTAATTAATTTAAAAAATTTATGAAGTGGCTTGGTAGCCCTAAAATATTATGTAGGTTTCTATTGTTCATGCCCACTTGCCCACTGGGACAAAGTAAGAGCTATTGAATTGTATTTTATTTAAAAAGGAAGCGCAGAAGTAATGAAGCAGACATTAATATGAATGGTCCCTATGTGTAATTACTGTAACTTCATAAATTGAAATAATAACTGGCAGAGAACTGAGAAATACTCAGAACTTGAAGAATCATCTAATCAGAGATGTGATTTTCTTTCCATGAATAGAGTTTTTTCATTTAGTTTACCTTGTTCTTGCCATAGACTCTGGTTATTCAAATACTTTCTATGCACATTTTGTGTGAATTAAGTATTTACTCCTTAAACATCATAACAGGTACTTGCTGAGTCTGTCATGTACCTGGTCTAGTAAGAGTTTATAGTGTTATTGAGGAGGAGGTAGGCTCTTTTTGTTAATACAGCCTCATTTTATCTTTTCTTGAGGGAGTAAATTTCTTGCAATTCCAGATCAGTTGTTAAGCTTGGAAAACGCTGCAGAAATAGCATATGCATGATCCCAAAGTGTTTTTATCAAGAAACATATTGCTTGTCTGTCTTTGAACTGTAAGATAATTAGTGCTGGAATTAAGACCAATGTTTTATTTTACTTATCTTGATTTTCAGCTGTGTGCATCAGTTTTCCCCTTTATTACAGACATATTTGATTTTGATTTTCTAAAGTCATTTCATTTCATTCAGTTGAAAATGATACACAATCTCAATCTTCCTCATTTATTTATGTTAGTGCAGCTTTTCTTTGAAAAATAGAAAGTATATTGTTGTAGAGCTTCAGCCTCATTGAATTGCTTTTAACACGAGTCTCATCTAAATCTAAACACAACTCCATTGATCACTGCCTTCTGGCATATATCCAACTCTAAGATTTTTGCCCTTCTCTGTACAGCTGGTACATGGTATTTTTGTGATGTTCCTTTGAGGATAACAGAAAGTGAAAGAAGGAAAAGAAAATATTGAGTTATCTCTAAGTAAAAGAAAAAATTAAGATTGATACTTGTAGTCTACTGTAAATCCATCAGAAGTGTTACATTATAGGTTTTGGGGTTTAAGATTAGCTTTTTAACTGCCAGATTGTTCAGTTCAGTTCAGTCACTCAGTCGTGTCCAACTCTTTACAACCTCATGGACTGCAGCACACAAGGCTTCCCTGTCCATCATCAACTCCCAGAGTTTACTCAGACTCATATCCATTGAGTCAGTGATACCACCCAACCATCTCATCCTCTGTCGTCCCCTTCTCCTCCTGCCTTCAGTCTTTCCCAGTATCAGGGTCTTTTCTAATGAGTCAGTTCTTCGACAAAGACCACCAGGATTTGGCTTCTCCGTATCATGTACACAAGTAAGTCCTGCATTGTCAGCTTAGTGTTGGGGCCAGGAGAGAGTCCTGTGAGTGACCACACTGGGATAAAGTGGACCTGGTTTGTTAGGCTGACCTAGAAGGTCTAATGGCCTGGGAGCCTGACTTCTGTGCTGCCAATGGATCACTATGTGGCCTTGAGCAGATTTCTCAACTGGCTCAAAGTATCTTAGAATAGATGTTCTTTATGAGCCCTTTCAGCTCTATTTCTCACTTTTTTTTTTATTCAAGAGCTTATAATATTTTCTATCATTTTTCGGTCCTTTCTAACCTTTCCAAATATTACTTGCAGGTGTGTTGTCTATTTTGCGTGGTATTATCACCAGTAATAGAAATACAGCAAGAGACTGTAACTACTCCAGTATAAAGCTTGATTGGCATTTTGGGGGCTTTTGGGAAACATCAGATTTGGGAAGGTCTGTTGGTTTTCACTGGTATACAAGAGGAATAACAGGAGCTAGAGCTGGCAAAAATAGGTAATCATAGATGGCCTCAATGCTTAGTTAAAGATTTGGTGTGATTCAGGAGTGGGGAATGCACTGAAGATTAAAGGAGGGTTCCAGCATATGCAGCTGGATGATCTTAAAAAAATTTACCCATTTATTCTATGCACATTTCTTGAGTGCTTACTATGTGTTAGCCTTCATAATTACATGATTGAATTAATGTTTTCTTGAGGAACTAGAAATCTAATAGAAGAACTCTGTAGGTAGTACAATGTAATGAATGCTACGATAGAGAAGTTTTGTGAATTGTCTACATATATAATGGTTGAAGCCAAAGGAGGGGAAAGTGAAATGTTTATATGGCACTTTGCATGTGTCAGATATTACTTTCTATGGATTTTCAGAAATGTATCTTAGTGTATAAATTTCAGCCCTTGAAGTTATAGGTAATAATATTATCATGCTCATTTAACAGATGAAGTGATTTTAGTGTAGAGAGTTGTATACTTCTTTGTATATAGTGATTCAGGATTCCAAGCTATAGATGATCTGACTCCATAGAGTGGATGAGAGTGCAAAAGCCAGGTCACAAATCCCAGGGAACAGCAACATTTAAGGGGCAGGCATATATGAAAAGCAGTTAGAACAACTGAGAAGATACTGTTGGAAAGACAGAGGAAGGAAAATTGGTATATTGGTTTCAAAAGTATAGAAAGAAAATTTAAAGTAGGAGCTAGTCAAGAGTGCTAAATACTACAAAGAGATAAACTGGGACGGAAACTGAAAACAGACATAGTTTGTCAATCAAAATATCAGTATGTCCTTATCAAGGTTAATTTTGATTGCATTGTGTGGTTGGACTGGAGGGCTAGGAAGGGTAGTGAGGAAAGGACATTTTGTTCAAGGTATTCAAGAAATATAGCTATCAAAGTTTGGTGACTGATTGATTAGGCCTGGGGAGATTGGGTGGTGACTGATTGGGTCTGGGGAGACTAAGAGAGATAAGTCAAAGACTACCTAAGGTTTCCTAAACTTGGCACCCAAGTTGGTACATAGTACTGACTTCTCTAGGGAGTACAAAGATCTGAAACAGAGAGCCATTTTTAATAGCTATCAATATTGGACTATTATGTACTGTACTCTTTACTAAGACATTTTATTTATTACTACTCACATGTAGGTATTCTCAACACAATTTGATAGATAAGGGACTCGAGCCTTTAAAAAGTCAAATAAATTTGTCCAGGAACTTGCATTCAGTAAATGACTATCTGAGTCTAAAACTTTGCATTTAATTTCTGTTCTAGAAGACAGATCTAGTAAGAGAGATAAAATAATGGACACAATTGTCATAGCAACACCACCACCCATGAGTGATACAAGGTACAAACAGTTTGGAAGTTGGAGAGATTATTTTTTACTTGTAGAATTAAAAAAAGAGAATATCTCAGGAAAAGAGGCCATTTGAGTCAAGCCTTAAAGCATAAATCAAGATAAGTATTCCTGAAAGTTCTTTAATTGTAATGGACCATAGAACTATTATATTGACAATAAATAGGGTTGAATGTAAAAGCTGGCATCAAATAGAGGCAGGGGAGAATTAGTCACAAGTTATTAGCAACAGAATTTTTTCTGAGGCATAGAAATTCTCAAAGTAAAGTAGTTCAAGTTGGGGTTGGAAATAGAAGGTCTTGAATGTTATAATAAGCAGAGTATACTGTATTAGTGGGTGACAGGCTTGAAGAGTTGTGAGCAGATGTATAGACATGTGTTTATATATCAGCTCATGTTTTAGTATTTTTTTGTGTGTGTATATATATATAGAGAGAGAGTAATGAGAGTAGAAAATTTTGAATTTTGATTTGTTTCTCCTCAGGAGGTGAAGTATAAATTTAAGCACATAATTAATTTTAAAAGTTGAAGTCTAATGTCATCCTTGATAACAATACCTCACCTTTTTGAAACTATCACAGTCAAGAACCAGGAAGTGAACAAAAGCCTCTGGCCAGTCAGCAAAGAGGTCACAGCAGCTGGGCACCGAGCACATGCATTCTGCCTCCAGGGAGGAGCTGCAGCCTTACACATCAATGGGTGTTTTAGTCACAGTTCTGACAAACGTGATTTGGTGGGTTCTGAGGCTACATGGGATAAACAGCAAATTAGAACAAGTAGTTTGTGAAAGGCCAGTGCTCCATCATCAGGCAAATGAGATAAGGAAAATTTGTAGTAAAATTATTAATAAAACAGACCTCATTATCGAAAGCACAGTAGAATAGTGACAGAGAGCCCCCAGGAATCTCAGTAGACCCAGAGGACACCACTCTGTTATAGGAAGGTTGTAATTTTTAACCTCAGCCATTAAGGAAATATTGTTAAGTTCTGTCTTCAGGCAGCCCTTCATATATGGTTTGACTTAAAGGCCCTTTCATGTGAATAGTATCTTGGGACTCAAGATCATAGGAAACTCCTAATCTTATAGATCTTACAACTTGGTGTTCTCTGTGTTAATTTTTCTTTTGCCTCCATTGTTTAAGCGTACTGACACAACTTATTTACCTTGTCATAAAGGTTTATAGTCAGGAAGGAAGGAAGGGCAGAGAAGATTACTTGGTGCCTCCTCTCATTTGATACCTTTTAAGAAAGGACTTTGATCTGTTGTTCATAGTAGCACTGTGAAATGGCTATTTGTGTTACCTCTGTTTTTCAGATAAGGCAAAGAGACCCAGAGAGTCAGGTAGAAAGGCAGTTTGGGTGCAAGGCTAGGTGATTTAGGATCATGAAGGTATGACAGTGGAAGAGTGAGTAGTTTACTATAGCGTTTTCCAAACCTTTTTTGTCTGGACTCTAGGGTAAGAACCATGTTTTACATCCCTTCCTAGGTATCTGTATAAATCAGCATTGAAAGATAAATTTCGGGTGGGCCTGCGGGGCTGGTGGGAGCGGGTGGAGGGGGTGAGGGGTCCGAACCCCACGCTCGCCCGGCGGAAGGAGACGGGGCGGGGCGGGGGAGCCGTCCAGAACGCAGCCCCGCCGCCCCTGGTCTCTGCACCCTCACGTCCCACTGCGCCCTGGAGGGCGCACTCACCCCTGGGGTGTTTCCTGAGCACCTACTGTGTGCCGGCGGCCAAGCAGAAGGGTTTGAGCCAGCCAGGGCCTTGCCCCGCGCACGGACTCTTGGCCTTGCTCCAGCTTATCGAGTCCCAGGGGGGCCTTAGGGAGGCCAGGGGTGTGCAGCCTCTAGCCGCCACCCCCTAAGACTTTAAAAAAAAAAAAAGAAAGATAAATTTCACAAAACAATACTTACCCTTACTATGTGTCATATACTCAGAATTTCCTATTCTTTTTTTTTTTTTTTTTTTCCAGTTGTAGTTCCAATCTACTCAGTGACTTCCTGGTTCACTAATGAGTTAAAATGTGCAACCTGATAAAAACTGGTGTAACGTAATTTGAAAGTAGATTATTTATGAGGAAGTAAAATCAAAGGGGGTCTTCCCTGGTGGCTCAGTGGTAAAGAATCCACCTGCCAATATAGGAGATGGAGGTTCAATCCCTGGGTCATGTAGATCCCCTGAAGAAGAAAATGGTAACCCACTCCAGTATTCTTGCCTGGGAAATCCCATGGACAGAAGATCCTGGTGGGCTACAGTCCGTGGAGTTGCAAAAGAGTTGGACTTGACTTAATGACTAAACAACAATGACAAAAGCCAGAGGTGTATACTCTGGTTAGATTGCAGATGTTCTTGACTGCCAGGCCAAGGACCTTATCTCTAATGGACAACAGAAGTCCTTGAAGAATTTGTGTCAAGTTGATACATGATTATGTCTTTGTTCCAGGAATAGGAGGGATCATACCCTAACAGACCTTCTTACAGTTTATAAGTAACTTTTACATCCATTATTTAACTGTTCCCATTAATAACCTTAAGTAGATATGAGTATTTATTGCATTTATTCTGATGAAGAAAATGAGGTTTAAAGAGGTAAAACTTTTTAGGAATTAAATTAAGCTCAACTTTTTTGACTGCTACATCAGTGAATAGGAGGAAATGATACTGATAGAAATGGAGGGGAGGAATCAGATGCAGAATTAAAGGAAAACTCAAATAACTGCTTGAAGAATTTACTTTTTGTAAAAAGTCATACACATACGTCCATAAACTCTTGATTCTTTTGTAAGCTAGTATTTTGGTTATGTTGTAAAATTCCAGCCCATTTACCAGCAAGGGCAGGATATAAAATTACCATTATGCTCTGTCATAGCCTATGATAGTTCTCATCATTCATTTTCTCTTTGGAAAGAACATAATTGAGAAAACATTTTTCATTGTTTAATGTTCAAATCTGGAAATACTGATATTTAAACTTCAGAAACATACCATTTGGAATAAGACATGTCAGCAGGTCTGCCTGAATTCTTCCTTTCTGTTACAAATTAATGCATTTTTATTGATAAGCTTTCATTAACATCTTACATTTTTAGATTCCTTATTCTCTGAAAGTCATTAAAAATATAATAAATCTTGCTCCAAATTTCACTCTGAACAGCCTGTAGATTATCAATATTAGTCAGAAATGCAAGAATGAAGAAATGAATGGTTAAATATATTTCTATATAGGTGAACTTTAAAATCTCAATTTTGCACTTTGTTGATCCAAAATTTGCCAAAGAATGTTTCTTTTACCAACAAAAGTTTGATAAAATATTCTGTTTTAAAAAATAATACTTTCTGTAAAATGTGTTAATTTTTAAAAGGCATTTACTGAAATTTTGACAGTTGAAATTTTTTAGCTTCGGTATAGAGAATTATGGTAGAATGTGGATATTTTTCAATTTATTTATTTATTTTAGTTGAAGGATAATTACTTTACAGTGTTGTAAAGGTTTTTGCCATACATCAACATGCGTCGGCGGCAGGTACATATGTGTCCCCCTTACTCTGAACCCCCATCCACCTCCCCCCCACCTCATCCCTCTGGATTGTCCTGGAGCACCTGCTTTGGGTGCCCTGCTTCATGCATCGAACTTGCACTGATAATTTGTTTTACATATGGTAATGTACATATTTCAATGCTTTTCTCTCAAATCATCCCACTCTTGGCTTCTTCCACTGAGTCCAAAAGTCTGTTCTTTATATCTGTGTCTCCTTTGCTGCCTTGCATGTAGGTTCATCAGTACCATCTTTCTAAATTCCATATATATGCGTTAATATATGAATTCTATCATAATATATATGTGGACATAATATATCACTGAGGATCTGTTATTGATTCCATTTTTTCCTCATCTATTTGCCATGATGTGATGGTACTGGATGCTATGATCTTAGTTTTTTGAATGTTGAGTATTTAAGCCACTTTTTTCACTTTTCTCTTTCACCTTCATCAAGAGGCTCTTCGCTTTCTGCCATAAAGGTGGTATTATCTGCATATCTGAGGTTATTGATATTTCTCTGGACATTCTTGATTCTAGCTTGTGCTTCATCCAGCCTGGCATTTTGTATGATGTACTCTGCATATAATTTAAAAAGCAGAATGACAATATATAGCCTTGACGTATTCCTTTCCCAATTTTGAACCAGTCCATTGTTCCGGTCTGGTTCTAACTGTTGCTTCTTGACCTGCATACAGGTTTCTCAGGAGGCAGGTAAGGTGGTCTGTTATTCCCATCTCTTTCAGAATTTCCCACAGTTTGTTGTGATCCATACAGTCAAAGACTTTAGCGTAGTCAGTGAAGAAGAATTAGATATTTTTCTGGAATTCTCTTGCCTTTTCTGTGATCTAACCGATGTTGGCAGTTTGATCTCTGGTTGCTCTGCCTTTTCTAAATCCAGTTTGTACATATGGAAGTTCTCAGTTCACGTACTATTGAAGCTTAGTTTGAAGAACTTTAAGCATGACCTTGCTAGCTTGTGAAATTGAGTGCAAATGTGTAGTAGTTTGACCATTCTTTGGCATTGCCCTTCTTTGGGGTTGGAATGAAACTGACCTTTTTCAGTCCTGTGGCCACTGCAGAGTTTTCCACATTTGCTGGGATATTGAGTGCAGCACTTTTACAGCAGCATCTTTTAGGATTTGAAATAGCTGAACTGGAAATCCATCACCACCACTAAGTTTGTTCGTGGTAATGCTTCCTAAGGCCCACATGACTTCGCAGTCCAGGATATCTAGCACCTGGTGAGTGATCATACCATCATGGTTATCTGACTTTTTTTGTGTAGTTCTTTGTATACTGGCCACCTCTTCTTAATATCTTCTGCGTCTGTTAGGTCCATAGCTTTTCTGTTTTATTGTACCCATCTTTGCATGAGATGTTCCCTTGGTACTTTTAATTATCTTGAAGAGACCTCTAATCTTTCCCATTCTGTTATTTTCCTCTGTTTCTTTGCATTGATCACTGAGGAAGCCTTTCTTCTCTCTCTTTGCTGTTCTTTGGAACTCTGCATTCAAATCGGTATATCTTTCCTTTTCTCCTTTGCCTTTCGTGTCTTCTTTTCTCATCTATTTGTAAGGCCTGCTCAAACAACTGTTTTGCCTTCTTGCATTTCTTTTTCTTGGGGATGGTTTTGATCACCACCTTCTGTACAGTGTTATGAACCTCCTTCCATAGTTATTCAGGCACTGTGTCTATCAGATCTAATATCTTGAATCTGTTTGTTACTTCTACTGTATAATCATAAGGGATTTGACTTAGGTCATATCTGCTTGGCCTAGTGGTTTTCCCTACTTTCTTCAATTTAAGTCTGAATTTTGCAGACTTGTTGACTCTACTAAATCTTGTTTACTTAAAAGTAGATCCAGGAAAATTGTGCCCTCTAAGTTTAGTTCAAAGTAATTAAGTCTAGAGCTTAGTTGATAATCATATGACAGTGTTGGTTTCCTGCTACTGCTGCTAAGTCGCTTCAGTTGTGTCCGACCCTGTGCGGCCCCATAGACGGCAGCCCACCAGACTCCTCTGTCCCTGGGATTCTCCAGGCAAGAACACTGGAGTGGGTTGCCATTTCC